>OW387140.1:54958674-55150419 GCA_936440205.1 Lepidonotus clava
ACATAGATATATACATGAATTTCATTTTGATAGGCCTAATAAGGTCTAAATAATTATTTTTCAAATTGTCACTGTCCGACCAAAACGCCCGAGTTGCTTTGGCATCCAGCCTCTAGGCCTACGACTGTAACCATGTGAAATACTATTGCAAGCGTTTCCAGGCCTAAAATATCAATCTATATTATGATATATAGGACCCTGAGATATATGGGAACATAGATATCTACATCACTTTCATTTTGGTAGGGGTAATAAGGCCTAAAATAATTATTTTTCAGATTGCCAGTGTCGAGTGCCCGAGAGGCTGAGTCCAGCAGCTTGTCTAGGCCTATCATTTGAACTGCTGGAAAAGATATATCATATGTACCTACCTGTATAACTGAATGCTTCCGAATGCTTAAATCCTCCACAATTATTGGGTTTAGTCCAATGTCATCCTGGTTTCCTGATTTCAATGAATCGGTGCAGGCGTGCGGGGAGACGGCCATGTTGACGGTCTGACAGCAGTGAAAGTGCCTCCACGTGTCCGATTGATCCAATGTTTTGCCTTCGATACGAACGCATGGTTCCCGCATGAATTGTCAATGCGTTATATGCGTTTAAGGGAGTCCAGACGTCCAAAATATATATATTGAAAGCATCAGATACCGCCGTAATCCAGGTATCCAGGCGGCGAAAGAGAAAGCCCCCCGCCATAACGTCCGACCGGGACACTTGCACCGGCCAGTGTGAGGTCTGACCTGGATTGTTTACCGGGTCGACGCGACGGAATATCAAGAAAATAGTGCGATGCATTTTCGCGTTTAGACGCGTTATTTCGCAATCTATTCATTTCTGGACCTTGACATGGTCATCTATGTATCCAAATCTACCCCTCCATATATATTAGGTCCGTAAGAATGATCGATTTTATGGTAAAATAGGTTGATGAATATTCAGACACTGACCCAGATCCCTTCTTCTCCGATTGAAAGCGGGTCACGGAGAATGCCGAAGATACCCGACTACCGCCGATCTAATCGGATTTTATTTCGCGCTAATATATCTAATTTGACCAATTTGGGACAAATATCTCCATTCCTGCTTGTTCTATAGATCACAATTGATATTAATATCAGCCCAAATAAGCCCAAATGCTTGGATTTAAGCCCAGAATTGATAGGTAATCAACCCTCACAAATGGCTCGCAGCATTTCAACATCTCGACCACAAGTGGAACCCATGAAAGTCTATGCCTTAGTAGGCCGGTGGCGCGAGATTTGAATGATCAAATCTGATAGACTGGCTGAAAGGCTCACCGGCCCACAATAATAGAAGGTGGGGCCCTGGTGAGAGGCAAGGGTACTGAAAGATATAAAAGATACAAATGGGACCCCACAAAAAAAGATGAATATACTAGGTGGTTCTATGACGAACATAGCCTGGTGGCCTACGAACGATTGCTTTGTCAAGTTACCAGCTACCCAACTGTTGATAATATGTGTAATGATTTTTACCGTTTTCTAGAGGGCCCAGTAAAAAAGGTGAGCACAAAAAAATGCAGCAAGGGTAAAAGTACCTTTCCACAAAACAGTTGGTATGACAGTGAATGTAAACAGAAAAAAAAGCTAGTCAATGAATATGCCTCCCTTCATGATTTAGCCGAAGAATCACATAAACTGAGTTATAGACAGATGCTCAAGGAATACAAAAGTATCATACAAAGTAAAAAGTGAAATCATTTCTTAAAAATTAGACTTGAACTTGAAAACATGGTTTCAAACAATCCTCAGCATTACTGGAACTTTTGGAAGAAACACAAAAAACAATCTGTGTCAGATATCAATATAGATACTTTTACAGAGTACTTTCACGAGCAAGCACAGCCACCGTTGCAATCTAACTTCAGAGATATAAACTTAGAAATAACAAACCAAATTCACGAAGTTAGTTGTTTTCACAGTAACATGAGTGATGACATTCTAAACCAAGTAATAACTGAGAACGAAGTGCTTACCAGTTTAAGGAACTTGAAAAACAATAAAGCCCCTGGCATTGATGGGATCTCTGCTGAATTTTTGAAAGCTGCTGAAAAAGAAATAGTACTACCACTGACGCTGCTTTTTAATTATATTCTTCAATCGGGTGAATACCCATCTGTATGGTGTGAGGGCATTATTAATCCACTACACAAAAAGGGTTGTACGCTTAATCCTGATAACTATAGAAAAATCACTGTGCTGCCTGCACTAGGTAAGATATTTGAATCTATTCTAAATACACGCCTTTCAATGAAAAATGATATTTTATTAGACAATGATATGTTTCAGTCAGGATTCATGAAAAATAGAATGACTACAGACAATGCCTTCATCCTATATTCCTTGATCATGAAACAGAGATTTGTAAACAAACCTTTATTTGTATGCTTTGTGGACTTCACAAAAGCATTTGATTATGTGAATCGGGCTGCTTTAATATATAAGCTTAGACAACGAGGGGTGGGTGGAAGGTTTTTACAGGTTATACAAAGTATGTACAACAAATCCAAGTGTAGAGTAAAAGTAAATGGCGAACTAAGTGAAGAAATAGAGAGTCTATGTGGTGTACTACAAGGTGGCATGATCAGTCCTAAGCTTTTTACAGAATACTTATATGATCTACAGAATTTTTTGAAATCTAGGTTTGGGATTGTACTGAATGACACTATTGTACGATATATTCTGTATGCAGATGATCTAGTTCTCTGTTCAGATACAGCTGAGGGCCTGCAAGAACAGATCAATGGAATGTACAAATTCTGCAATAAGTGGCACATGATTGTTAGTCTGATGAAAACAAAGGTCCTTATTTTTAATAAGAAAGAAAGTAGTACAACAGACTTTGTGATTGGAGGAAACGATATAGAAGTTGTGAGTGAATACAAATATCTTGGCTTTATTTTCAACACTCTTAAGAGGGATCCATTAAGTACAATGCCGGATCATCTTGTTAATCAGGCCCGAAAAGCTAGCTATCAGGCCAAAAAACTAAGTGCTGAAACTCTAGGTAGATTGTCACCGAAACTAGCATTTAAAGTTTTCGACACCCAGATATTGCCAATAATGGAATATGGATCAGAAGTTTGGTATAGATTTAAGGAAAATGATTAAGAATAGCAAATTTACAAGAGCATGATCCAATTCGAAATGCATTTGACTCATTGGTCAACCTTCATCATCACGGTCAGAGTAACTGGTGGACTGAGGTACATAAACTCCTTGAATCACTGAATCTGTCTGAGCCAGAATTAATTATAGCTGCGCCAATCACTGTAAGAAATAAAACACTGGCAGGACTAAGAGAAAGATTGTACAACATGCATATGGAAAACTGTTTATTGAGAGTAAAAGACAACACTAAAGGAAAACTAAGAACATTTAAAAAATTCAAAGAGGAATATTGTATGGAAAGTTATTTACTTTGCATGACTAATCTAAAACATTTGACAGCTTTGGGCAGGTTACGTATGAGTTCTCATTCACTTGCTATAGAGATAGGACGTCATGTAAAACCTAAGGTTGCTAAGGAAAATAGAAAGTGTCCAAACTGCTCCTTGAATGAGGTTGAGGATGAACAGCACTTTCTCCTAAATTGTTCACTATATGATGGATTGCGACAAACTTTTCTTAACTCATTATCACTGGACAACTCTACAATTCCCAAGGGAGACTTGTTTATTTCTGTTATGGGTAGTAAGGATGCTAAAGTTATCAAAGCACTGGGTACTTATGTATATTCTGCATTCAAAACCAGAGAAAATCGTGCAAGACAATATTGACCATTGTAATATCACTAGTCTTTAGCAAAGTTACATCACTAGTCTACTGTTACCTAGTCAGTTTTTTTTCAGGTGTCACATTTTGTGTCAACAAGGTCATGGTGCTCTTTTGCCAATTTTATATCACGATAGCCCGTCCATTCATTAACTGAATCTCTAAATAGTTAGAACTAGATAGCAAATATAGATCCAGATCTCATGACATGTACAAGTAGACTTGTACTTTTTATAACAGTATTGATATCAGCAGTATGGTGATTGTCATGTGTTTATTGTTATCGTAATGAATACTTTTGTTTGTTGTATATATGTTACTGTCTTTGTATATGACACATGAGATCAGTTTGTAATGACTCTTTGTTGTCAATAAAAACACTACTACTACTACTACTAAATAGATCTACCATCTCTTTTCTGCATAATCAGCATCATATCACACCCTCACCCAGTTTTAGAGCCAGTATAGCCAACGTTTGTAGATCCTGGCTTTAGTTTAGAGGGTGGAGAGTTATTTTTAAGCTCCAAAACATCCATGTCGATTGTCGGGCAGGGGATTTGTTGCCATTTCCCCCCAGCCCAGGAAAGTCTTTTATTTTCTGGAATTTAGATATAGTCTATTGGAAAATGTCAAAAATTTAGTGAAAATAAGGGGCCGTCCATAAATGATGTCACACTTTTTCAAGGCATTTTCATGACCCACCCACCCCCCTGTCACACTGACTAGATTCTCTAATCTAAACATCAAAATAAGGCCCATTTTCAGGCAGCGTCACACTGTTCAACCCACCCACCCCCTTGTGTGTGACATCATTTATGGACGGCCCCTAATGAGGAAAAAACCAAAGGTCACATGGAACATAATTTACAAAATTAGAAATTTACTTTCAAAATATGAATCCTGAGAAAATGGCCTTTCAAACGATTTTCAATATCAGGGGTATAGACCCCTAAAATCGACAGGGCGACAGAGGCATTTCTTAAATTCGACGGGGCGACAGGGCTGTTTTTTAAATTCGACAGGGGACAGGGCAAATAAGGGACAAATGACATTGCCCTTTTCTCATATTCGACAGGGGACAGGGCTTATTCTTAAATTCGACAGGGGACAGGGCTAATTCTTAAATTCGACAGGGGACATGGGTCTAAACTGAGAAATAGGGACAGGCGACAGGGCCGTTTGACAAGGGACATGGGACCCCCCCCAGCCACACCCCCAATATTGAAAAGAAATTTGACATCTAAAAGACCATAGCAAAATATCCTCTTCATCAGTTCATGTCTGCATGTTGCTTTTTTAGCAATGAAAACACGGAGACTTCAATTTAATCTAAGAAAGGAATACCTCTAGACAGTCTTCGTGTTTACAATACTCATGGATTCATATTTAAAACATCAAATGAACCTAGCCTAACACTAGTAACAGATCAAACCAGCCGAATCAAGATTAATCAAATCAAGTCTAAGGCCAAACAAAAAAATTGTTGTGTTCAGGAAACATAGGCTGAAAAAAATAGGGTAGGTAGGTCGAAAAAAACTGTTTTTTTTTTGCTTTTTTTTTCACTTGCCAAAGAGACCCGGCCAGGGTTGGAAATAAAAAACATATTCCAAATATTCTCAAAAAGCATTTTTAGCATCTAAAATACATGCCCCGAGTATCCATGTGCTGTTTTATGGTTTTCCATGGTACTTTAGGTCAATTCTTTGGATTTTGAAAAAAATAATAATTAAAAATTTCCTAAAAAAAATGTTAGGGTAGGGCCAAAAATTTAGGGTAGATAGGGTTACCTGAACACAACAATTTTTTTTGTTTGGCCTAATCAAATGCCTAAGTTCAGGCTAGATCTAATGTAAAATCAAGTCAATATCCGGGTTACATATTACAGCTTGCTTATTATTCTTCAATATATCTCAGAAACCTCTTTTGTCTACGGAGTAAACGGGTCAGCAGTATCCTCGCCATTTCCGTCATCGTGCGGTGAAATTTTGGGCTCTGTATGTTGGCTACTTAGCATTGGTGCCTATGGGGAAAATCAGAATTTTCGCAATAGTGCGGAAAATTGACCTTTTAGGAAAATTAGAAGGGTTGTATCACATTCCTGGGATCAATTCCAAGCTTTTTCTCGTTTACTGTATGAAGATTGAAGTTATGTTTAAAAAGTTATTGTGAAATAACCTGTTTTCTCCCATAGGATCCTATGTTGAACGTCCCATCAACTGCCGTTCATGATTTCCACAAAAAATTGGCCGCATGATGCTCTATTTTTAGACCCACATACACAATATAAAACAATTGAATACTGAAGACGTCACTGCAGTTTGTTCATATTGAGTTAAACGGTGCTAAATGCTTATTGGCTAAAACATATCACACGATATATCCCCCATAAATAGCATATATTCCAGTTACCCAGTCTATGTGAAAACCATTTCAAAACGTCAGACATTAAGTCCGACGTTTTTCAGCTTTCTGTCGGACATTAAGCCTATATTGTCGGACATTTCAGTATAAAGGATAACACTGATTTTCCGAGGAGATGACATTTAGAAACTGGCATGCCTGTAGTAGTATGTTTCAATCCTAGGCATTAATGAAATAATTCTTGATGAGGTTTTTATAAGGTAACTGCAGCATCAAATATTTGTTCTGAGTGTGGTGGAGGACGTGGCTAGATGTGCACTCAACAGCAACCGCATTTGAAAAAAAAAAAAAGAAAAAGAAAAAAAGAAAGGGGAAAACAAAAAAAAATTGATCTGAGCTTTTTGAATTTTGAATGAGAACAATTTTAAATTTATCACCAATTTGGTGGCCAGCCAACTTTGGATGTGACGTCATATGCACGTCTATACACAGAAAAACGTGGGCAAGTCCTGCATTTGTGTCGGACAAAATGTCCGACGTTATTAGCTCAATGGTCGGACATAGGGTGTAAAACATCGGACATGTCCGGCATTTTGAGGGTTTTCACAAACACTGGTTACCACTATCAGTAGCAATCTATGTTGTTGGGGCAAAAAGCACTGAGACACGTACCCTCGCTGTGCAGGTACACTTGCGACCAGTAACTATATAGATTAGATATCAAATTCAAATTTATGCTACAATAAACCTCAATGTGATAACATTAAATGATATAATATCAAAATTAAATCTCTTTTGCCTCATATAGTGATATATGCCAGGTTTAATGCATTTTTGATGCCCCTAAAGAGAGGTACTTTAAGTTTTCTTTTCATTTGTGGTTTTAGTGAAGTGTTTAAATTTTGATACATCATTTTCCAAATTTCAGCTTGACATGTAATCAAAATGTTCTCAATACTTAGAAAACTAAAGGATCAGAGAAATTTAATGAGCTTAAGGGACATTATATATGCACTGGAAGTTCACTGTTATGGTGTAGCGAATCACAGCATAGTAAAGTGTACCCAGGCAGTGTGAAGGTGGTAAGGGTGTCGCAGTGTTTGTCACACCTCCGTACATAGATCACGGTTTCATAAGCCTAACTGGAATATACGCTATTGTGTGTTTACCCCATAAACCTCGTGTGTCTTTTTATACTCTGATTATTCTTGTACTTATCGCGTGTTTCGACTATCTACATAATTTGGGTATTTACGTAGTTCCAGTATCTTGAGATACTTTCCACAATTATTACACAATTATTATAGCTGTAAGAATGTCACCCCCGTGGGGATCCGGGGTGGGGGTTCCTTTGGGAGCCTCCTGGGAAGAATAGGTCCCCAGCAGCCCCTTGCTGTTCGTAGGAGGCGACAAATGGGGAGACCAGACTCAGTAGCTCTTTTGTAGAGTGCCCGCTCTGAGTCTGGGAGGTCTTGGGATTTATTCCTGGCTGAGTCACACCAAAGACTTTAACAATAGTAGTGGTCACTGCTTGCCTGGCACTCGGTATAAAGTAAGAACCACGAAACATGACTGGTCAGCCTGGTGTCAGTATAATGTGACTGGGTGGGGTATTGTGTGGGCCCATGACATGATATCTCAGTGTGGCAGCACTATAAAGAGGGCATTGAGTCCCACTGCTACAAATAGGCACCTCATTTCATTATTCGGTCACCGCCCCTGTGGCGTGAAACGAGCTGAAAGGCTTTACCTTGTGCAGTCTGGTAAAAGAACCCTGAAGGGTTGGCCGGACGTTAAACTAATCCCACAAACAAACAAACAAGTAAGAATGTCAGATACCTGAAAGGGGCAATTATTTTTCCTGAATTCTCCCCCCTACGACCCCCACATAACCCATTTCAATTTTTTGCTGATTCAATTTATGTTTAACATTGATTTACATTGTAGGTGATATTTACATTTTACGGTCTAATATATTAGGTGGTCTGATATTTTTTAAAATGTGCGTACAGTCCTGTATACATCTAATGCATGCGTCAGCCCAAGGGAGGTCAGAAGATTGACATTAATGGATGGTTGCCAATATAGCTAAAGTCAGATCAAATTTGCCGTTCCTGCTTGAATAAAGCCTGAGGCCAACGCAAAAAGAAGAGAAAAAAAAAGAGAGTTGTATACAGGTAACATGGGTTGAAAAAAGTAGTTAGGGCGAACTTCTTTTTTAATTTTTCCTTTTTTTTGGTTTAATTTTCCAAGAGACCCGTTTTGAAAGTAAAAAAAAATCATGCCCTGACTATCACTGTTGGGCCGGGGTCCCCTCTAGGCAGCTCCACAGGGGATCCATGGACTATCACCGTGGGCCTGGGGGTCCCCCCTAGGCAGCTCCACAGGGGATCTGTGGACTATCACTGTGGGGCTGGGGGTCCCCTCTAGGCAGCTCCATAGGGGATCCATGGACTATCACCGTGGGCCTGGGGGTCCCCCCTAGGCAGCTCCACAGGGGATCTGTGGACTATCACTGTGGGGCTGGGGGTCCCCTCTAGGCAGCTCCAGAGGGGATCTGTGGACTATCACTGTGGGGCTAGGGGTCCCCCCTAGGCAGCTCCAGAGGGGATCTGTGGACTATCACTGTGGGGCTGGGGGTCCCCTCTAGGCAGCTCCATAGGGGATCTGTGGACTATCACTGTGGGGCTTGGGGTCCCCCCTAGGCAGCTCCATAGGGGATCTGTGGACTATCACTGTGGGGCTGGGGGTCCCCCCTAGGCAGCTCCACAGGGGATCTGTGGACTATCACTGTGGGGCTGGGGGTCCCCTCTAGGCAGCTCCATAGGGGATCTGTGGACTATCACTGTGGGGCTGGGGGTCCCCCCTAGGCAGCTCCACAGGGGATCTGTGGACTATCACTGTGGGGCTAGGGGTCCCCCCTAGGCAGCTCCACAGGGGATCTGTGGACTATCACCGTGGGCTTGGGGGTCCCCTCTAGGCAGCTCCACAGGGGATCTGTGGACTATCACTGTGGAGCTGGGGGTCCCCGCTAGGCAGCTCCACAGGGGATCTGTGGACTATCACTATGGGGCTGGGGGTCCCCTCTACCCGGGACAAAATGCAGTAGAAATACAGCGTTAAATCAGTAGAGAAGCAGTAGGAGGTTGCAGTAGCACTTCAGTGGTAATTCAGTAGAAATAAGTATGATTTCAGCAGACGAACTGTAGTAAATCAGCATGTCCGAAATATTTAAATGAGCTGGCAGTAGAAATCAGTATATAATCTGTAGTATATCAGTAGCTAATTTTCGGACATGCTGACTTAGTCAGCATATGCTGCCGTTTGGTCCGGGTAGGCAGCTCCATAGGGGATCTGTGGACTATCACTGTAGGGCTGGGGGTCCCCGCTAGGCAGCTCCATAGGGGATCTGTGGACTATCACTGTAGGGCTGGGGGTCCCCCCTAGGCAGCTCCATAGGGGATCTGTGGACTATCACTGTAGGGCTGGGGGTCCCCTCTAGGCAGCTCCAAAGGGGATCTGTGGACTATGTTGTGCCAGGGTAACTCTGGACTTCATTATTTTTCAATAATTTCCCAATTGTTTGAGCCTGTAAAATGTAAATGGGACAGTCACAAGAATGTCTGTAGTCTGTAGAATAAATCATTGACAATGTGCATTAGTTTACAGGTAGGTATTAGATAATATTATACACCGATGCCAAAATACATTACGAATACCAAAGGGACACTGAGAGGCCATATTTTCATCGTATCGGCACACTGGTCAGTATTCCTTCGTACGGCCCACCCTTCTTCGCCGTCCGCTGTCGCCATGTTGGATTTTCCGCTGAAGCTTGTACCCGGCGGACATCGGCGTATTAATTTGGATATTTTAAGCGGTTATTTCACGAAAATGATATCATATTATTTCATTTGAGGCCAATTTAGACATATATGTTGAATACTAGATCGATCTAAGCGGTAAACAAGAAGATAGAAAAAAAAAAAAACGTTCGGCCATCTTCGGGTGTTTCCGTCGGAGGAAGGCGTCATCACGTGATCGGCTTTCGGACGTACGTACGGCCCACTTTGCTCCGCTCGTGTAAATGGTTTTATTTCTTGAATTTCTCAGTAATTACGGTGTATAATATAAGGAAAACATCCCTCGGTCGATTGTACGACCCTGAATACTCGGTGGGGTGTCAGAAAAATTACGGCCCTCGGCCTAACGGCCTCGAGCCGTAATTTTTCGACACCCACCTCGTATTCAGGGTCGTACGATCAACCTCTGTAAGTTTTCCTATAAAACCATAAGGTTGTATGGGTCAGAGTAACTTGAGACTGAATAGGAGTATGACTAAGTGACTGAGATTTATCTATCCAGTGATACTGTCAGAAAAAAATTCAACACGACAATGGCACACTCCTCGTCAAGTGGAATGAGACATATTTGGAAGGAAATGTGCTATTTTTTTTAATATGTTGATATCTTTGAAAATCATAAATGTCACCTTGACCGATGTTTAAAAATTCAGTGTGACATTTCATTTTTCTATGTGTCAAATGGCGCATGGCGTGGCCTTAACATTTTCACTGTCTCTCTATACTAAATTTAAAGCTTTAATTTTCCGGACTAGGTGATAGGTTTAGATCTAATTAAAACTAACGGTATCGCCAAGGAAAGTATTTTGTGGTCTGTATGTAGTTACTACTACAAAAAAGTGCACTCTTTTTTTTTTAAATACATGTTATGAAACCCAACCAGACAGACTTTTGCCTAGATATCATGTCTAACACAATAAGCATTACATGCCATATTTCTTCATATTTTCACTCGGTCATTATGTCTGATGTTATAATATATAATAGGCCAATGTTTGGATACCATGGTTAAAACGTCAGACATATCCAACATAAATCAATGCCATTTCAAAAATGTTGCAACTTATATTAGTTATAAGTTGAATTGCCTCGTTGCAGAAGCACAGACCTGGACAGGTGATCTACCTCTGACAGCCAAGCCCCGGCCTCATCACCCAAATCGTGCCCTGGCATGATAACCTTGATCTAGCACCTCTGGTTCTAAGGTAGTCTTTTGATCATTTCTTCTCCTTGGTTTTCTTATTGGCCACTAACTTATTCTTATCAAATTGCCAGACATTTTGTTCAATGTCCATCTGACTATTGTCTATATGCTATCAGACAAGATAAAAGCTATATACCATTTTTCTCATATTTTAGCTCACGCATTATGTCTGTGGTTTAAGGCAAATGTGTTGAACATTCTTGTCAAAATGTCAGACATGTTCAGCAAAAATACCATTTTTAAAAAACGTTGCACCAACATATCTGTTAAATTTCCCTTTGTTGCAAAATTGTAGACCTGGACAAGTGATTTACCTCTGACGGCTAAGCCCCAGCTCGATTATCAAAATCGTCATCTGGAATCATCACCTTGACCTAAGACCTCTGGTTCCAAGGTAGGTTCTTACTGTAATTCCTTCACCAAGGTATTCTATTGGCCATTCTAGTTTCTTTCTAAAATTGCATAACAACGTGTTCAATGTCCTTCAGCTCTATCAGAATTTACCTACACCTATTGTACTATATAAGCATTAAATTCCATTTTTTCCATGTTTAAGCTTGGACATTATGTCTGCGGTTTAAGGATGATGTGTTAGACATTCAATCTTCCTTTGACAGCCAAGCCCTGGCTTGATCATCAAAATTGTCATCTGGAATCATCACCTTGGCCTAGGACCCCTGGCTCTGGTTAGGATTCTACTGTAAGTGTAATTCCTTCTCAAATGTTTGCTATTGACTGCTAGCTTTTTTGTGAGCCCTTAATTATAGTTTTTAGTATTGTAGCTTATGGGAAGGGCTCACTCAATCAGTCATGTCTTTTGTAGGTATTTGGGCTTTGATCTGATTGCCCGGTTACACAATCTTACATACAAGTAGCTACAGGTCTTTGTCCACTGGCATGCATTTGTAAGCAAGGACAATTAGTGTGCATCAAGTGTAATTGAGTGGGCAGGCCTCTCCCCTGCACCCTCCCCCACCCCACTCCTTGAACTGAGTTCAAGGAGTGGGGGTGGGGGAGGGTGCAGTTTGGTTACATAACCAGTCACCTGCAGGTGGGCAGGTCTAAGTGGATGGGTGCAGGTGCCCCTTTCCTAAGCCCCTCCCTGAGTTGTGTGTGACAGCAGCAGTGGTGGTGGTGATCACTACTCATAGCCCATATGTCCATTGTTATGTTAAGGGCGAACATCGATCGTTCCAACGATCGGAACTTTGATAGTCATTTGCTTCTTGTTAAAAAAAGAATCCGATATTGTGTTGGACCTTATAAGCATTATATACCAATTTTTTCTTTCATATCTTACCTCAGACATTATGTTTGCGGTTTAAGGATGATGTGTTAGACATTCTTGTCAAAATATTCGACAAACTCGCCAAAAATATGTTTTCAAAAATGTTGCCCCAACGTATCTGATAAATTGCCTCTCGTTGCAGAAACGTAGGTCTCGAGGTGTGATCTTCCTCTGACGGCCAAGCCCCAGCTCAATCATCAAAATCATCATCTGGAATAACCACCTCGATCTAGGACCTCTGGTTTTAAGGTAGGGTCTCTCTGTAATTTTATTCTTCGAGGTTTTCCATTGGGTGCTTTACTTGTTGTAGTCCAGGAAACCCCGGTTCTGCATGAGGTTGCATCTCTCGGGTCACACTTAAGGCTACATTTGAAACATATATGAGCCGACATGTTTTGTCGGCTACCTGATTTTTCCTCTCCAGCACCCAAAAAATTCAGTTTCAAAATTGTATATTTAGAAAATGTTTCATAACATTTTAGGATACATTAAAAAAAACAACAAACAAACAAAAGATCACTACCACCCTTTGGTGCGCACATAGTTAGGGATACACAACAGTGGTTAGAGGCCAATTTCGCTTCATTTCATCCAAGAAGGATATTTATTCTCGGTATTTAAGGACAATCGCGCCATTATAGAACTACCATTGACATTTGTTTAATATTCTGCACAGTGAAAGCTATACCTATATAGGTTCCAAAAATGCAAAAATAATGATATGTCACCGTGGAAACTTTTTGGCTAGACCAGTCTATTTATATGGTAGTTATTTAGAAACTGACTTGCAAAATACATTTGGAAATTTGATTTTATTTGCTAATTATTTTGATAGAAATGAAATAACAACCAGCCAAATGTTTTTGATAATTAATTTTTCGGCATTTCCAAAATGTTCTTGAAATAAGTCATGTTTCACCAACTGTATCTCTAAAGCTATGAATTTTAGACAATTTTCTATTCCATTTTTGAATTCTACATATATTTGTGAGTCTTTCTGCAAAATATCATTAAGATTGAAGAACTTTCATTTTTTGGATATCTAGAAAATGGCGCCATTGTCCTTAAGAAATGTAGATCTATGCAGAATATATGAATAAAACGCCATGTAAGGATTCTAATCATTGATACAAACCATTGAAATAGAGAAGAATTTCTTTTAGCCTGATGGAATAATGAAAAAACGCATTTCCACCTAGATTTTTTTTAACACAAGTGGCTTTGCCAGGAATTGAATCCATAACCTTTGGGTTTGGAGGTGAGGGTCTTAACCATTACACCATGAAGGATGAGGCTGGAACTGAGAAATGAGGTCATGACCCAATTTGCTGGTTCCCATAGGTCCTTTTGAAAGCAGTTTAACAAAACAGCAGCCAGATGGACAGGTTGGTAATGGCCCATTTTGCTGGTTCTTGGTAAGACCTGAAGAAAGTTCAGTATGTAGGCAGCAACATGCGAAAGGACAACATTTTAGAAGAAGTAGGGTAATAAATATCTCATTAAATGTGTTAGATTTCCATATGGAATTGTATTACACATACAGAACATCCATATGTAGTGAACTGTGCCTCAGATTTTTAAATAGGTCTTACATATATGAAATCTAATCTAGAAAAATACTGTAAAAAAATTGTACCAAAAGTTACCTGTTTTTTTGTGGTTTTTTTTTTCAAATATCATGAAAACTAACCCCAAATTAAAGATCTGAGACACGTTTAACTTAAAATGATAGTTGTCATTTCATCTGTAAAACTAAAAAATGAAATTGGGCCAATAGGTGGTAAGTGAGAAATCTGTTAAAATTTAAAACTTACAAAATAGTTTTTTTGGAATCAATTTCCCCCAACCTCATATGATTGTCCTATTAGATATACCAATCAATAAAGAAAAATCACACAGGTCACTATATAAGGTATAAAACTCTATAAAACTCTTTTACACTAGATATCCCGGAGAGTTTTCAGGGAATTAACACAGATCCATATGGTTATAACCAAGTGATAGGGCTTAAACAAAGAATAGCATATCTATTTTGATCTCCTGAATTGATTGATTCCTCAATTTTCTATAATTTTCTTTGTATTAAAGATTAAGGGACTTTTTTGAAATATTTTAAAAAATGCAATAAAAAGCAAAATTTTCATGCTACCTTTTACACTGATAAAATCAAAATCTGTGAATTTTACACATACTGGGATATACTACAAGGACTTTCTCACTGTATGTGTGGTTAATCCCCATAGAGCATCGGGAAAATGCAGGGAAAATTAGAAAAGTCATCATAAATGATAATTTTGACCAATTTGTCAAGGTCTGACAGATCACAAAATATGACTCCATTCTCCTAAATTCTCCCTACCACAGATAGCTGATTTACAGTATTCTAAGGACCTGCAGGCTAATTTTGACTGATTTTGTCGACAAAATCAATGGAAAAACTATAGAAAATAAACAAATAATTCCTATAAATCCATCTACAGTGAATGAATTTGCAAACAACTCAGAAAATATTAATGTACATAGATACTAATTCAAAAAATAATGATGGCTTGTTTTTCACTATGTTAATTTACAAATAGTGAAACAATTCATGAAAATTTCTATACTAAAGCCTTGATACCCAGCATGCATCTTGTTTTAGGCTAACCTGCAGGTACAACTCAAGAAATTAGCTATCCGTGGTTTGGAGAATTAAGCTTTTATTTTGTGCACCTGTCGGGTGCATAATTTCGGAAACTGTGCACCCGGTGCCTTTTCCATACATTCTCCCAATATATAGCTATCATAATAAGGGTAAAAACTGCACGTTCCGGGTGTACAGCTTAAAAAATGGTGCACCTGTTGGCAGAAATATGCACGCTGGGTGCAAGGCACAGCTTAATTTCGGATACTGGACTCTAACAAACTACATGAACATGTTCCCAAAATTTCTCATTATTGTACTATATGCCATTGAACTCCTCTTGAATCAAGCTTTCCAACAGTATAAAGATTGTCATGGGTTTGAGGCCATTTTTGATTCCTTGCGCCATACAAAGATATAATATATAAATGTAATGTAAGTAAGGCATCAAAGGAGGCATACCGGATTTGAATTGTTCTTTTGTTGTTGTGCACTGGGGTATGTAATTGGGCTATTAACACCTTCCCCCTGCCACCTCCCCCTGTTCATTGCAGCTGTACACTCATTGGTCAACTTGATTGACCAATAGGATTCCCTCCTATACCACCGTCCGTGCGCCCAATCAACCATGACGCTAGGCTGGCACCCGCCCCTGTGCCGCTACCGCTAATTCAGCCAAGCGGTCTGAGCGAGCGGTGTCAATGTTACATAATCTGTCGCCCAGCCTCGGCAGGAGGGGGCCTGACACCTGGCTGAAGAAACCACTCTCAAAGTAGCACAGCCCCGATCACTTACCAGGCTTCCCGGCAGGCTAAAGCCCCATACCCACTAGGGCATGTTGCTCAAAGTCGGCAGACTCATCAGTCGTGAAATTGCCCGACTCTACTAGAATTTTAGCACCAACTCATATGAAACATGTCTATTTCAATATTACAATTTACATACTGACCAATGATTGGAATTGGTGCTAAAATCAGCCGATTCTATGAGAATAATCGGCCAATTCTAACGCCGATTGGTCAGCCGATTCAGTCAAATTCACCAAGTGGGTCACTATGGGGCTTAAGGTTTGCTCTCTCCCAACTCTATTCTAAATGTTTGTGACTTACACAGGTTTTGTGAATGTGCTGTTTGGCTTACCGGGAGGGTGAGATTTGTTTTTCTCGCCTCATGTTCTAAACATTGTTTGTATTTGTGTCCAAGCCATTTGTGAACATTTTTTTCGGAATAAGTAGGGTTCAATAGTGAAGTAAATTAATGTATTTGATAATAGACAAACTAGGGATCTCCCTAAAAAAAATAAAGCATCAAAAGTCGCATTACCTGGAATTCTAGGAGGTCTTTTGTTAAAAGTGTGTGGGTTTACATATACGAGAAATATAGTTGAAAAAAAACTACAAATTATACGAGAAATACATGTACAGGCAAATATCAGCGAGAATGGTCCCTATTAAGAACCACGATGCCGCCGGTTGTAACATTGATGGCATTTATTATTTTCAGCGTTTTGGACTTCATCTCCCTAAGCGTAAGCTTTCTTATGTGAAGTCGGGGGTCAGTAGTTCAGGTCGCATTCTGTAGCCTGTAAAGCGGCTTACAGACTCTTGGGATTCCACAGACTACCTCAGATTACTGACTCACCTGACTGTACGCACGGTGGTACTTGGAACCTTTGATATCGTTCTGTGCATGCCGCCTGTGATGTTTGGAGGACGGTATTAAAGGGAAAGGTTTTTTTAGACCTATTATTATTTTTTTTTTTAAAAAAAGAGCGTTGCTCACTTTATTCATGTTATGCATAGTATTACATGTACATTGAAGCACAATACCCACTCATATTTTTTGGGTTGGTTATATGTAGTCATACTACTTATTGTTTACGTATGATTATCATAATCTACATTTTTGAAAAAGCGTGGGCACCCTGTTGTACTGCTCTGTGCATGCAGTATAATTGCAATCAACATACATCAGTAGTATAGGCATAGCATCTTCGTTTCTTGCAGACCAGAAAAACAGTTGTTATTCAGGGGGATATGGTTTGAGTCGAGAGAACGTTTTAAATGAATCAATCACATGTACAAATGACACCTCTATTAAGGTAGCATTCAGTCACCAGGTGACCTTTGGACACCTTCTCTGATTCAAGCCCCTATCTGTCTCATTTAACGTCTATTACCTGACAGTCATGTCGACTGTTGTCACGGCGCTGATTTGGCCTGATTGGGTTTGGGAGAGGAATCAACGACTGTATGATTGCCAGCCATTAGGCTCACTACTGACATGTTATATTTAGACTACCTATTGTCTACACTCCCCAGGCACTGCACATGCGCAATGCCAAAATGCTCAGGGACAAAGGCATTCCCGCCACTTCACCTCGCGATGCCAGACTCGATGCACGTTTGACTTTTCTTACCCGCCCGCCACTCCCTAAAAATAATAAGTGGTATATTATAACAATCGTGCTTCATAGTCCCTTGTGACTGTCCCTCTTAGTGCCTGGATTTACATACAAGAACTGGCTATAAATATATGACGAGCACACAAGGCGCCGACGCCACTCTTCGTATACTACTTCCAAACGGACTAATAAATGTCTCAATTTTAACTACATGCTTCCTTGTTTCTTTCCTAATGGATAGCTTAATAGCATGTCGTGTGATTAGTATGAACAGAGGTGTGTTGGTGGTGGTGGGGGGGGGGGGGGGATATGGGAGGAGGGGTGGCATGGGTAGGGTGAGGGAGGAAAGGAGGTGTGTGTGTGTGTGTGGGAGGGGGGTTGCTGCTAACAAGTTAATCGTTGAAAAAGCTAATCGCATTTACTCTACAAAATAATGAATTCAGTTTCTACGAATATCACTTGATTGTGATATTTTTGAAAGGGATTCCTAGCAATTGATTTCCACCAGGGAGGGGTTAATCATAGACAGTTTTGAAGTGGAACGCCCCTCCCCAAATAATAATAGAAAAAAAAAAAGAAAAAAAAGAAAAACCCACGCCAGATCTGACGGGCTGATTCACCAACGCTGTGGGTGTGGGTGCGGGTGTGGGGGAGGGGGAGTAGGGGGGGAGGGAGTGCGTGTGCAGCACGTGTAATGTGCGTCTCCCCGACCCCCGGGGGTCATGCATCATAGATGGGGGTTTGTGGGTAGGGGCAAGAAAGGGGGGGGGGGGGAGGAGGAGCAGGTCATATTAACAATACACGTGTTGGCATCACAGACGACACAGGGTCAGAATAAAGGGGGTTTACCTGGGGCCTACCCCCGACACCCGCTAATACGGGCGTGTTCGTCACGCACCACCGCACACCCCAATATGGTGACAAAGTGGGTACAAAGTGGTGCACCATGACCCCATTGTTCACGACTTGGCACCACGCAGCAAGGACTCTGACACCAGATATTCCCCCTTCTCTAAATGTTGTATTGATCATGGAATTATGGAGTACGTTGCAAGTTCTCTCTGCTGATCTAAAAAAAAAAAAATTAGGGAAAAAAAATTGTATTAATCATATGGTGACCTGGTAAATAAAAGACTTTATCCTAAGTATTGATAAAAAAAACATGCTCTAAATCGGCAGCATGTTTAAGTAAGCTAGTAGCAAAACCCCATATATAGCACTAGAGGAAAGAACCACGCGGACTACTGATTAGAGCAATGTGCTTAGAATAAAAGAGGTAATGATAACCTGTACCGTTAGTTCAATACGTTCGACTGGAAAGTCGGATGACTGAGGGGAAGTGGCGTCATAGATGCCAGTTTTCCTACTTTTGTAGGATTTCCTAGTTTTTGATGATTTTAGATAACACAACTGATGTTTCCTTCATCGCTTTGATATATGTTTTAGAGTATATTTTGTAGAATATAATTTTGTTTTTTGTAGGTTTAAGACAAAAGTAAAAGAGCACTATCTAAAAAGACTTGAAAGACCATTTACATATATTTCATAGTACATGTTAGCAAAGCTCAAAATATATAATAAAGTAAATCTGTAGAAAAATAGGATTCCTATAGTTTGAAGATTAATTCCCTAGAAATACTAGTCTACTTACATTAAGGCTGTTTTACATTGAAAAACAGACTATGAGTCTGAAATGTATGACAAGGTAAATACAACTCAAATAACAACAAAATATTTGTGTTAAATTCAGGCTATTCGAGTACAAATTTAATATCAGAATCTGTTGCTGAAGGTTATTCTTCTCTTAATTGCTTCTGGAAAAGAGTAGGAAAAGTGTTTCCTGCTTTTCCCATTTTCTCATGAGTCGGGAGTGGCATTTCTGTAAGGAGGCTGGGACTTTAACCCAAAATGGGCAGCATAAGGTTTGGCCAGGCTTCAGTGCACCAACTATCTGGTGTTATCTGGCCCCTATCGCTGCCACCTAAACACGCCGACAGCTTAATAACCTCCGGCCAATAAAGGCTGATAACTCCCGGCAATGTTTGCTGGAACAGGGAGAAAAAAAGGACACTGTTGTTCCCTCCTAAATCTGTATGTATTAATGAAAAGGGAAGTTGTATATCAATTTTCTTAAAAAGATCATTAAAGAACGACATTTAAATATAGATAAAATAAATTTACTCCTTATGGTGTAGTCCAATTACCCGGGTCCAATTACTAGGAGTCGGAAACGATGAAAGTTAAATTACAAATACTTTAATCTAACCTGTGACGTTTCCTAGTGCTTGCCCCCAAGTTAAATCATATAAAGATATACATTTCTGAAGTAGAGTAGTACGTTATGGGCAAAATACAGTTAGGTCAGATTCGATAACCACTCCAAACAAGGGCAATAATAACAAGAAAATGGCTATAAAAGTAAAGGCTAATGAAGTGGTATTGTGCTACGATTAGCCGATTTCTGTGGCCTAATAGGACCGTTATGTAGGTAATGGCCACAGGTATTTTATAGATCTCCCCCCTACCCGGGCTTACTAACAGAACACGTTACGTCAGGTGTGTAGAGTGTAACATACTGTTACACAACACCTGGTTAGTAGGCCTACTACACTTCATACCGTGATATTTCACAGGTTATATCGATACAAACTACACACTGCCACTACATTAGGTTTTACATATTAGCTTCGGTTGGCTATAATTGGCCGGACTTTTTAAATTTTTTATTCAGGCACTTGTAAGCTTCATTACATAGGAACATTATATCTATATAAATCATAGATCTCTATGAATAAATATGTATATAATCAAATATCAGTAGCTTTTATTACAAAAGAACCTACAGATATTTATCTGTAAGAAATATATGTGGGCATTTTAACTTCCCAGAACAAAATGCAGTGGAAATACCGTATCTTACTGAGTACAGAATCAGTGTGAGTTTGCAGCAAGCAGTTCAGTGGGAAATCAGTGGGAAATCAGTTGGTGAGCAGTGGTAAATCAGTATGTCCGAAATATTTAGATGAGCTAGGGGGCCTTCCATTCACTACGTACGCACATTTTCAAAAATCCTAGACCCCCCAACCCCCCGTTGGGCCAAAATACGCAAAGGATATGTACTAAAATGTACGCATATTTTCAAAAATCTCAGACCCCCCTTGCCCCTTTGATGCGTACATACTTAATGGAAGGCCCCTAGGGTGGAAAACGAGTACAAATTCAGTAGGTAGGACGACATGCTGATTCAAGAAGTGTCCACTAATATTTATTTTTATTTTGCACGACAATTTTTCCGCTCTAGCCCCAGCCTTTCCAGAGTTGTAGGTTTTCAAGACTCAGGAACAGCATCTGTATGTCCGAAATAATTAAATGAGCCAGGTAGGAAAATTAATACAAATTCAGTAGGTCATTGAAATATTTCGGACATTCTCATTCAGGAAGTGTCCACTGATATTAGTTTTTATTTTGCACTACACTTTTTCCGCTCTAGGCCCAGCCTTTCCAGAGTTTGCGTATGGTTAGTTTAGGTTATCAACACCCGGGAACAGCACATTGTGAGTGTATGTAACCCGTCCTGACAGGTCGGTGTTAAATCCCGGGTCTGATTAGACCACATTCCCACGTTGGGGGGATACGTGGCGGAGAATACCGACGTCCCCAGGACCGGGCAGTACCAGAGGTATATACTCACGTGTAGTACAAGCGGTACGTACTGACCTGTATGTACCTCCCGACGTTACACACCTTGGTGATGTGATATCAGTAAGGGGCATGGTACCCAGAGATAGAGTAGGACCCCTTCAATACGGCAATTGAACTGAAGTACACTCCTATCATAGAAACTGCTCACAGACCTATGTTGTGTCCACCATATTTTTTAGTCCCTAGTTTAGACCCACATTAGAAAACAATGAAAAGAAAGTTACAGAAAGTAGATATTACTGTGGGGTGGGGGGGGGGGGGCATACGACATTGAGGACCCTACAATGTTTTACTGGTTTTTAAGGATAAATTGATAATAATATTTTGTTGTAGTAAACATCAAAAATGAGGTATATATCTGTTTCTTATCAATGTTATTATTTTTCCGCGGAAACCACCTTTCATGTCCTCACATGGCTGATATTAAATGACCTACATAATATCCTTGCTCTGCCTCCACCTATCCAAGCCACCTATAGTAAAACCAGTCATTAAAGTTGGATTCATTACGAATACTACTGCAAGGCAGTCTCCCTCCAAAGCAGAACGTAGTCTTGCTATTAAATGACTTCAGGCATTGCTGTAGTATATCACTCAAGGTGCACCCTCGATTCTCAAAATTCTTTCCAGATGCTCAGCACTTGACACACCATTTTAATTAAAAACAAAAACAACAAAAACAAAAACAAAACGTATAAAAGTCCCAAGGGCCATTCACCACTTGATTTAAGACCCCAGTTGCTGCTGTAATGTAACACTCACTTTCTTTAATTTGGTCCAAACGCATAACACCGGGCACACCATTTTAATTAAAATAGAAAAAAAGGTGCATAAAAGTGCGAAGCAGCAGTCAATACTGTTGTATGGCCCCACTTGATTCTACCCAAGTCCACACCTGGGTCAGATAACGGCGCGGAGCGGTCTATACACAGATCAAGTAAAGACAGCACCCACCGAACCAGACAAATAAATGGTGAAAAATCAAAAGAAGAGAAAGAATAGAAAACAATCGGGATTGGTAAGAATTACCTGGCCCAGGGACCAAATACGGACATAGCACTTTCCCTACGCGTCCGGGATAACATCTTTTTGCCAATATGATATAACCAGATATGGCCCAGAAATGTTCTCCAGAAATTGGTCAGTTTAGACAGTTTTCTCCTAAAATAATAACCTTATACGTCGGTCCGGAAAGTCTACATTTCATGACAAATCTTGCAATTTACTGCTCACAAAAAAAAAGCAACCCAGACCTGTCAAGTAACTTCAGAAATCACCATCAAACTCTCACCCCAGCCTGTGAAATGACATCCTACCTTTAATGCATTGGAATCGGGATTGGAATATCTAGAGAGTATAATGATTTTTTTTATGTGTTTACATAGAGTGGTTTCTGGGAAGGTGAAGGTCATGCATTTCTCAATAGTCCAAGCGTGAGATGTACCATGGGCGCCGCCATTGTCGGGGGACATAAGGGTCAAGGTGACAAGAAACCAGACTTTTAGCACCTGTCAGAATATATAGAATAGAAGAATTTTTTTCAAATTTGACATAACGGTTGATAGGGTCATACTGTAATAGATTATAAATTTTTCCGAATTTTCCTGTCGCAAGATAAATTTTTCTGAATTTTCAAAGTTTGACCTAGTTTATCAGGACCCCCAGTCGCGCTACTCACCCCCTCCCACCTTCCCTATTACATAACTTTTCGCGCAGCTTGTCCCCCAGTCGCCGTCAACTCACGCACGGCCTATAGGCCTGACGGGAGTTTGTCCATGGGCGCGGCCATGTTGTGTCACGTGGTACAATGGGGCACTCCTCATTGGCTGGGAGGTGCGCTTGACCCCCGACTGGTAGTGGCGCCAAAGGACTAGGCATGCGCAGACATAAACTCCCGACTGCCCTATACCAGTGGTATATGTTAATTACCACGGGGACCCCCCCCCCCCCCCCACACACACACACAGCCCTGCTGTACACTCTGTACACTCAATGGTCAACTTGATTGACCAATAGGATTCCCTCCTACACCACTGTCCGTGCGCCCAATCAACCATGACGCCTGCAATACACCACAGAAGTGCGACGTCATCGGGGGCCGGACACGCGTCGGGTGGTTCTAATAGACTCTTCTCCACACCACAGCTACCCGTCACGGTCCAGGGGAGGCTGGACAAACAAACCCACGTGGTGGGGGTGGCGCGACACCCAGATTGGTGGAGGGTTATTACATAATGCTGATAAGGCCTCTGGGGATTTCCAATATGAACGTGTACAGTAAGATATTCCTCTGTATACATCTTATGAGTTTTACAGGTAAGAAATGAATTCATTGAGAGAAAAGCCAATGTTTACAACTGGGTCCCTATGGTTCTAAGAGCACACACATGGCCCTGTTTTGAACCAGGTTGGCCCTGGAACCAGGGTTTCGCGCCAAAATGACGTCAGGGCTTCCACGGTGTTATAACCCTCAACACCCCCCCTCCCCCCCACACATACACACCCTGCCCTACACCCGTCGCCGCCACTGGGTTCGGTCTTCGGGCGGTAGGTGAGTGGGAGTGGGAGAGGAGGTGGGGGGGAGAGGGGGGGGGGCTGGCACCATGGCCATTGTTTACCTCTTAAATTCCGCAAGGCATCTTCGGCCGGCATGTTGAGCCGGCCGAAAATCTTCAGATTTCTAGTTTAATTTTTGTTGTTGACATTTTTCAGATGAAAATACTCACTTTCCGTGGTACCTAATTACACTATAAACAAAAATGGCCCTGTATGTCTGCTATCTGTCCTGAATGGAAGGCCCCTAGTAGTAACTTATAAGCCTTCAATCTCCTGCATAACACCAGTTACTCAGGGATGAAATTGAAGGTTCATAACTCTGAATTATATATGGAATTACGGAGATAATACAAAAGCCCCCCAAAACGTTTTTGAGTTCAGGTGTCATGCCATCAAATAAATAGGGACCATAGCTTTCTTATAAAAACATTTTCAATACTATCTAATGTTAGAGGCAGATGGTGTTGAAAATGAAGAACTTCCTTCGTACGCCTTCTGTAAAGCTTTTCAAGACATATTTTGATACTGTTCTGGTCATAAAATTTTCATTTCCTCATTCATGTTTCATTTTAAGCATTATCCTGATTCCTTTTTAAACTGCAAGATTGGGGTAAAAGCTACTTTTTCTTTCTTCCTTTTTCTTTCTTTTTTCTTCTTTTTTTTTTTTTTTGGGGGGGGGGGGGAGTGACAATGCAGGAATGGCCCACTCAAAGTCATCCTAATGTAGGAATTAAATTCCTGATGCGGGAATCCCGCATCCCGCACGCCTAGAAAGAACCCTGTTTATATTTTAGATAGTGCACTGGGCTTACCATGAAACAGTTTTCCATTAACAGTGGCCTGTTGGCCAATCGCTGGAAAACTGGTAAATATATGTACTCTCCATTTTACCTTGGATTAATAAATTAACATTTGAATCTCTGCATATGAGTGTCCTCATTTACATCTGAACACCCTAAATGAAGTGAATCTCTACAACGTGGCTAGCATTGCATGTCACATTTACAGCTACATAAACTGAAATGATTACCCAACACAATGAGATGAGAAGAAAAGCTTATTCCCGATATAGACAAAATAAGACCACTCTTGTTCAACATGTTGTATCGTCGTGTGCCATGGACTTTGCCTTTCGGGAGTCAATATATATTCATAAAGTTTTGTAGCTATCAGTGGGGATTCCCTCAGTCAGGCAAGTCTTTAATCATTCAGTTTTCTTCGACCATTGACTGCTTACATAATGTGGTTTTAGCAGTTGAAGGGCATTGTCCTTCTATAGTTGTTTGAGTCAGTCATTGTCAGTAGTGAGGAGTGGGGGAGACCAGACTCAAAAGCCCAAGTGGTAGAGTGCCCACTTTGAGTCTGGGAGGTCTTGGGATTTATCCCTGGCCGAGTCACACCAAAGACTTTAACAATGGTAGTGGTCACTGCTTGCCTGGCACTCGGTATAAAGTAAGAACCACGAAACATAACTGGTCAGCCTGGTGTCAGTATAATGTGACTGGGTGGGGTATTGTGTGGGCCTATGACATGATATCTCAGTGTGGCAGCACTATAAAGAGGGCATTGGGTCCCACTGCTACAAATAGGCACCTCATTTCATATATTATTCGGTCACCGCCCCTGTGGCGTAAAACGAGCTGAAAGGCTTTACCTTGTGCAGTCTGGTAAAAGAACCCTGAAGGGTTGGCCGGACGTTAAACTA
This sequence comes from Lepidonotus clava, assembly GCA_936440205.1. Classification (NCBI taxonomy): domain Eukaryota; kingdom Metazoa; phylum Annelida; class Polychaeta; order Phyllodocida; family Polynoidae; genus Lepidonotus; species Lepidonotus clava. The sequence goes on from OW387140.1 coordinate 54,984,178, forward strand.
ATCCCACAAACAAAATGAACCACTGGGTTCTTGAACCACTGCCCGAACCAAACAGCCCTCGTGCCTTCACATTAGGAAGTATACTGTCACCTAGCTAGCGGTCAGTACTTATAGGCAACTGGTGGTGGGAGGGGTTTATTGAGGGGAAGGGGACCTGGTAGTCAACCAACTGTCACTCACTGATGAGCAAAACTTTGCAGCTATTTTGCTTCTTGTTGAGTATATCTGTTTGTATGTCATTTCTCTAAACTAAAAGCACTTATGCAAGAATAGTAAGACACAAATTGTACAATGAAATACATAGATTCACACATGTTAAAAGTACTCTAGTACAGACCTTTGTTTGATGTGAAAAAATGCTATCATTATGTCTGCACAATGTTGTGCCCCTTGATACTCAACAGTCAGGATGATATCATGTTCACATCAAACTAGGGTGAGTATCTAGGGTGGGTTTATCATTCATTTAAAGCTTTGTCTGTCAATGTCTTCATTTAAGGACATGATGAATGATAAACCTCTCTGATCATAGAGTTCTTGAAATAAATGTTGAGACATTCAACATAAAAACAAAGTTAAGAATACTGGAAATAAATATAGATTCAGTGGTAATAATATTCTCCTCTGGGGACATTTTAATTACAGTAAACTGGATTTATTACTGCTTTACAGATATCAAGTTTTCACATTATGTATGAAATTTCAGATGTGTATACAGGTCTGTAATGAAAACTAGTAATCATATTTATACTTTTCTAAAAAATGAAGAATGTTAAGAAAAATGATCTTTTATCAACTTTCAGTTTGCCTCATTCAACATATTAAGCAATTTCTAAAAATAACACAAAAAAGTGTAACTGTATCATATTGAATTGATATTTGATAAAGATTCTCTTACTTTGCAGGTATTCTAACAGGACAAAAGAAGTCATCTATCGGACAAAATACTCGTTCATCTACATACAGCTATCCTGAAGAACAGCTTCACAATGGACATAACAACTGACTAAGAAAACATGTACCATAAGCCAATCTAATATACCAGACCTCACACAAAATGGGTTACATGGGTTATGTGTGTCCTCACTGTAAAAAATCATTTATAGTGACCTCAAAGCCTGAATTGTGCCCACTCTGCAAAAAGCCATTTGATCAACCACCAAGTGTCCCCGATCCCGTATTATCTAAGGACACCACTGAAAAATGTATGACATCTCTTCTGACTAGAAAACAAAGTCAACAGCCAACAAAAGAAACAATTGTTTCCCAACCTGCAATAGAACCAAGTGTCCCTGATCCCAAACAACGTAAGGACACTGTAAAATATTTGCTATCTCTTCGTAGTCAAAAACAAAGTAGACAGCCAACAAAAGAAACAGTTGATTCCCAACCTGCAAAAGAGACAGACTGTGAAAAGAGTAACACTTCTGCAAATGAATATGTGTGTTATCACTGTAGAATGCAGTTCACTAGCTCCATAGAACCTAAAGAGTGTGCTTTTTGCAATGAACCTTTGAACAATTCTTCAAGTGTAACCGCTAGCATCCCTACTTCAACAGAAGAGGAGCCTGACGTCATATTTTGTGGTGAAAAACAAAAGCACAGATCACCTGGGGAATTATTGATAAAAAGGGAATTTTTAAATGAATCCTCCAAATTCATAGAACCTGTAGAATGTCAGATGAGTGAAAAACCTAGTGATTTTATTGAGATCAGTCAGTCATTGGGCATCAAAGAAAAGGTACTTTCTTCGGGTACCAATAGTGTCCCTGAACAGTTGGATGTTATTTCCATGACAGAAAAGGATCCTCAACCTTCTCTTGTGTGTGGTGAAGGATTCACGCTATCTTCAAGTCAAACTAACCCTGTACTACCTCAGCATGCTCCGACAACTTATGTGTGTTCTCACTGTCAGCAAGGGTTCAGTATGTTCACAAGGCCTAACATGTGCCCAAGCTGTGGCGAGAAATTTACTCAATTCTCAAACTGTTTTATACAAGTTGCTCATAACACAGGAGAAAAATCCTATCCCTGTCCTATTTGTAGTGAGAAATTTCACAACTCTGATGATTGTGAACTGCATTTAGAAGCAATGCACAGAACACTTCCCTCCTCACATGAAAATAACTCTTTCCACACAACATCTGGAGCAAAAACAAATCCCATTGTGATTGCGCCAGTAGACAAGTTTGACTCTGGTTCAGAAACAACCACTGAAGAGAAGACACCTGGGAAAAGGGGAAATCCTATCTCCATTTTACCAAAATCAAGCAGCCAAGATCAGTTTGACTCAAGGTCAAAACCACTCCCGGAAAGAAGGGAAAACTTTGAGAAAAGCAAAAGTGAAACGCAATATGAATGTCAGCACTGTAGGAAAGCATTCATAGCATCTTCAGTGCCTGATTTCTGCCCGCACTGCTATAAAGGATTGAACGATTCATTACGCCTAGCAAGACATCTCCATCAGCATGGAACTGTGGAAGTGGAACAACTTGTAAACCCCAATGAAAACATCAATACAGATTCGTCTAAAATATGTTTTGCATGTACTGAGTGCAGACAGGTTTTTGATTCTTTGTCCACCCTTGTTGAACATATCAAAACTCATAAAAAGAAACCTGAGAGAAATTCAAGCTCACCACCTGTGAATAAGGAGATCACCTCTCCAGTAGAAGAGAATCTTAATCTCTTTGGGGATTATAATCGAATTTTCACCACATCATCTGGACTTGATAATTCTGACCCTACTCAAACAAGGAAGAAGCCTTATGAGTGTAGCCGCTGTAAGAAAACAATAATGGCATTTTCAGACCCCTGTGTGTGCCCTCACTGTAATGCAATGTTAACATATTCAACAGGAAAAGCCAAACACGTCCTAAGCCATTCAGGTAAAGATCAAAAAGGAAAAGGAAAAAACCTATATACAGATGCTGATGTGGAGCTGTTAGACTGCCCCCACTGTCCAAGGCAATTTAAAAAGTGGGCAACCATGAAGGTTCACATTAAAAAAACTCATGAAGGGGCAAAGCCCTATGAGTGTCCATCTTGCAGTGAAAGGTTCTCCGACCAATTAGATAGAAAGAAGCATTTCTTTATCCACTTCCCAGGTAAAAAGCCTTATGAGTGTCCTATCTGTGGGAAGAAATGCAAACAACAGACAATCATGAAACACATGCTAGATCACCAAAGGAAGCCTCAAAGCAGGATTAACAAACACCCAACTGAAACAAGCGAGAAGCCATATGAGTGTCCTAAGTGTAGCAAAGAATGTAATTCGTTATCAATCCTGATGGAACACCTCAATACTCACATTGACTTAGGTGAATTTGAAAAAATGATTAGTGTTTCAAAGATGCAGGTCTGTCCTTACTGCTCTACACAGTTCTGGCGCAGATCACTTTTAAAAAACCACATAAACTATCATATAGGGGTAAAGCCTTATGTCTGCCAGCACTGTGGTGAAAGATTTCCCCACTCATATTTAGTGAGAGATCATGTGCTAAAAGTCCATCCTTCTGTTGACCATATTGAACAATCTAATGAAGCATCAAACCCGGGGAAATCTTTGGTAAATCAGATGACTGAGAAGCCTGACAGAAGTCCTCCTAAATCTAGCAAAGGAATGGACCAACCTTTGAAAATTCAGGAAAACCTCCACTCTCACATTTTGGAGAGTGTCCCTAGAAAGGAAAACTTTACTTCCCAAGCCAACAAGAATCATGAAGACCTTGTTGTTAGCAGTGAAGCATCGGCTGTATCATCCACTCCAACTAAGCATTCACCCATCCACAACACTGGTAAGGGAAAAAAGCGACAGAGAAATTACCTCAAACTCCTTATTGGTAATAGGCCTCATAAATGTCCTCACTGCACAAGGAGATACAAATCATTGGCAGGCTTGAAAATCCACATGTCCGTCTACAAGAACCATAATAAGCCACACATCTGTCCTTACTGTTCTAAGGGATTCATTATTGTAACAGATATGAAGGAGCACATTCACACTCACTTAGGGGCATTGCCTTATGTCTGTCCTCACTGTAATGATGGTTTCCTCCAGGCATCAGCATTAAAAAATCACATGCATAGTGTCCATGACCATATTGAGCAATCTAGTGTAGCACCAAACCCCTCAAAATCTGACAGTAGTCCTGACTCAGTAGAAACTGGTGACTCACTCTCTTACACAAATAAGATGCCACATGTGTGTCACACCTGTGGTAAGAGATTTAAGCGTCTTGATCACTTCAGTGACCACCTTCTCACACACTTCGGTCACGAGGCTCTCTTTTGTCTAAAGTGTGGTAGAAGGTTCACTGCAGTAAATAAGTGGAAGAAACACATCCTTGAACATCACCAAACAAAAGGACAGCCATATTACTGTTATGTGTGTCACCAGTGCTTTATTTCAAAAGCACAATTTACGATACACATCGCTTTGCACACAAAAAAAGAAGTACCTGGTGCCTCTCCAAGCCAAAAGAATGTTCAGTTTTGTCCTCCCTCACTCACGAGACTTCCTCATACAAGGACTGTCAACCAGCATGTCTTACCTCACGAAGAAAAGAAGTCTCACATCTGTCCAATCTGTGACAAGGGATTCAGTAACCTGCCTGATTTGAGACTCCACATTCTTACCCATACTAGATTGGATAGTGACATGTGTCCCGTCTGTGACAAACAATGTTGTGGACCAGAAGCCCTCAAGATGCACATCGATTTTCATACAGGAGGAAAGCAACCACAGCAAAGTCCAAATATTGAAAGTCAGAGAGGAGAAAAGCATGATATCGTACATACAGTTGAAAAGCATGATAAAGGACACAAAGGAAAAAAGTATGCTGAACAAACTGAAAGCTCTACAGGCTCATTAAACCAGGAAACAAGTGAACCAAGTAGAACTTTAAGCAAGTCTCAAAAGTGCCCTCACTGTGATAAAAGGTTTAAATATCCAGGAGTCCTCCAGACCCACATCCATAGTCACACAGGTACAAAACCTCATGTGTGCACTTATTGCGATAAAGGCTTTACTAGATTGTGTGAAATGAGATTACACATGTACACTCACACAGGGCGTAACCTACTCGAATGTCCTGTTTGTCAAAAGAAATTCAGGTTTCCTTGTGACCTAAAGAGGCATGCAATTACTCACAAGCTTTCTAAGAGGAGAAAGCATTTCTTTTTCCAGAAAGGACAACATCCTTTCATGTGTTCACACTGTGATCAGACATTTCAAAGAATAGGAGCCTTGGAGGCCCACATTCGCACTCACAACATGTGTCCTGTCTGTGACAAAGGGTTTAGCAAGTCATCAGCCCTCAAGCGACACCTCCTAACTCATGGAAATTCACCATACTCAAACTGTGAGTCATGCATCCATGGTTTCACTCGTATGGAATACTTGAAACTTCACATTATTTCCCAACACAAGTCTCACAATGACTAGAGTGACTTTTGACCAAACATGGTCTATAACAATGCGAAAAAAATTATTTCCTATGAGTTATTTAGAGGCAAAATGATGTTTTTGACAAGAAATAGTACATACAAGTGACATTATCAGGGTTATAAATAGTCATGAAATCATCTTTTTGACAGATGACGGTGTTTGTCAAAACTGCCAGTGGAAATAAGAAAAATACCGGCGCCCAGTATTATTCTCTCCCATAACTATCGGGAAAGGGACTCTCTAAAATTTTGGTTTATTTTCTCTTATTCTTATTTATACTAATTTAACCTTTTTATGGCTACGCAAAAGGGGCAATTGCGCCCCCTAGGCCATGGGGACAAAATTGTGGCATCTTAGAATTGGAAGACCTGTGCAAATCTGGTGTTTTTGTTTTTCATTTTTATAAGGGAGGTCAGGGTTTGCCCATCCTAGAGCACTGACTCTGGATCCAACCCTGTGCATAGTCATGTAATGGTAAGATAGCTTGTTTACGTATTGTACAGGCTATTTGTAGTTCCGCATTCTTCCCAACTGGTAGAGTCATGTATTTATTTTCTTATGTTTTTCTCTCAAAAAGTGGTCAAACAGCAGCTTATTATCTATGACAACACCAAGATAATTGTAGCTTTCTACATTTTCCAGCTTATTGTCCATCAATAGGTTTACATGGCTAGAATAGCAATGTCAAGGTTCTTAGTATATATGTGGCTAAGACAATAAAATCACCATTTGTGCTACACATCCGACATTTTATTTATGTTTTTGTTTTTCCTTTGCATATTAATTCTGCATATTGATGGCATTTTGCATCACTCATGAAGTTTGTACAGTGTGACAATAAATATAAGATTATATAAAACTTCAAAACTAAATGAATGTGACCATATTGAGCAATAATTGATGGATTATTCAGTACTAAGTGCATGACGGTGAGTATTAGTCAAACTGTATCTGACAGTATGTGTGTGGCCCAAATGAGGACCCAGCGAGATCTTTTTCTGCCTTTTGATCTGTTAATTCCCGTCACACATGATAGAGACTTCGGTGCCTTATTGGTACAGGGTGCCCACGCAGGTCTTAAAAGGTCTTATTTTGGTTTTGCAATTTATAAGGCTATTAGAAAAGTCTTATTTTAGGTCCTTAGGTATTATAAAGGTCTTATTTTAGGTCAATCTCAATTCATTACAAGATAGAATTTTTCTGCCTGTAATTTCCATCTTTATTTTTATTTGGTGAAATGTGTAAATATTGAACACTTCAAAAATTGTTTGTTAAAAAAGTCATGAAAAGCCGAATAAGGTATTATAAAGGTCTTATTTTGATTTCTGAAAAAGTGTGGGCACCCTGTGGTAATTTCCCAAATATCATGTAACATCACAAAATTGTAAAGAATTAACCATATTTATTTCATCTATGAATATCAAAATCAACTGGTGAATTCAAAAAGTGGAAAATAAGGGTTCCAGAGGCCAGAGGACCTAAAAGGATAGCTTGGGGCTTTAGCGTCTAGCCTAGGAGCCCAACTAGGCCCTGAAAAGGCATATTGTAATTTAAATTACATGTATATCTGTTATTTTTATGTAACCATTTCTTTTCATATCCATGTCCACCCTTTTTTTTTTTTCTTCTCATTCAGCTCGTAGAATATGCAAAATTGATTGTAAAGTTGTCAAAATAAAGACAGATTTTTGAGAAACATGCATTTATTGTCTAACCCTCTTCCCCCTCTTCCCAAAAGAGAAATACTATCAGCTGATATTTGAAAGGAGAAAAAACAATATACTGCAATCATTCATATGATACATAAAAGATATGACAACATAAAGTGTAACTATATACTAAGTATATGAGGTTACAGAATACAGTATATGAAGCGAATGTTATTACCAACACATCTGTAGAAATATTAATACAAATATGGAAATACATCGCTGAGGGATAATGTCAGATCAAATCTATAAAGGGCGAAGTTATAGTCCAATTCTAGGGTGCAATTGTGGTTACTAACCATTTACGTTGAATATTTTTAAATGCTGTAAAATTGTCAATAATTCTAACATCAACATCCTTTATATAAAACATTTTTCTTGAAAAGTTCACTATTTGTTTTTTTGGTTAGAAAAAGAGGGGCATCATGGGATCTGGTTCTGACATTTCTAGAATTTACTAGATGATGATTCGACAGTTGTTTATACATGTAGAAGCAAAGAAAATATTTCCTTCTATATTGTGAATTAGCTATGTTACAAGTTTCATGCAATTGTATCACAGACAAATGATGATTTGAATAAACACGTATACTCAAAGCTCTATTGTGTAGTTTCTGTAACTTGTTTACAAGTGTTACATTCAAGCCATCATAAATTATACAGCCAAATTCTAATATTGGAAATATCATAGTCTTATATATTGTAACAGCAGTAAATTTGTTAATGTAGCACCTTAATTTTGTAAGTAGATACAGTTTATATGAAGCATTCCGTAAACAGTTTTCAATATGTTTACTCAGCTGCAGCTTAAGATTCATATCAAGTATAATTCCCGGTTACATATATGAGGAGACACATTCGAGTTTGACCTTCTTGATATGTAGGTAGTGATGTTTAATTTTCCTGGTTTGTGATCTAAGACCAAAGTAATATATTTTGTTTTTTTAATATTAATTGTTAACTTATTTTTATCACACCACATAGTAAAGTTATTTAAGTCATTTTGTAAAAGTCTGGTAGAGTGTCCAAGTTCACCAGTTTTGTGAATAACCGTGTCATCTGATATAAGAAACAGTCTGCGTTAGTAAGTATATTAGATATGTCATTAACATATATTAGAAACAACAGGGGATCTAGTATACTATCCTGGAGAACCCCACAGGTAATATCCAGATTATTAGATACAGTTTTATTGGCTGTAGTGTGTTGTTTTCTATTTTCCAAATAATTTGTTAACCAGAGCAAAAGATTACCATTAATACCAATATAATCTAAATTTTTTAACTAAAATATTGTGATTTACAGTATCAAACGCCTCGATAGATCAATTTGATGTTGCAATTGTTAAGTCCTTGTTATTCAAACTATTAAAAATATCGTTAGTAAAAATCGAGGCGTTTGATAGAATATTTAATATGAAACTGTATTGACGTTTTACCTTGCTCTAAAAACAAAAAAGATATTTCTATTTTTGAACTTGACTCTGACTCACTAGTTCCTAGGAGGGGGTAGCTGACTATATAAATAGATATTTTTCAACTATTGGACCAAATTTGGCTTTGAATCTTAAAGGAAACTGGCAACCTAAATCAAAGAAATTAGATAAGACATTTCAGCTTCATGAGGTGGATAATATGTACGTGTCTAAACTGATTAGTGATATTGATATTTCAAAGTCCTCAGCTATCCCCCACCTATCCACATACATATTGAAACAGGTATTCGCAGTTGTTCCACAATGCCTTACCTACATTTTTAATCTGTCTATAAGAAGTCAGATATTTCCAAAGAGTCGGAAATGTGCAACTGTTGTCCCTCTTGATAAAGGTGGTGTTAGAAAAGATGTAAACAACCTCAGACCTGTATCTTTATTGCCTTTGCCTGGCAAACTTATGGAAAAAGTAGTATATGATCAAACTACCGAATATCTAGAGAACACCAATATTTTATCCCCAAAACAGGGAGGGTTTAGAAGAAATCATTCTACAATATCCACAGTGGCTGAGGTCACAGATATTATTAATAACAATATGGATAAGGGTCAAGTGTCTATTGTGACGTATGTCGATTTATCAAAGGCGTTTGATACAATAGATCATAATATTATCTTACAGAAATTAGATCACATAGGATTTAAAGATAATACGATTAAGTGGTTTGGGGACTATTTAAGGGACAGGTCTCAGGTTGTAATAGCTAATGATATAGTATCTATGGCATTACCTATAATTTGTGGTGTTCCGCAAGGGTCACATCTCGGGCCACTAGCATTTTTTATATATATTAATGATGTCTTTGAAAATTGTATGACTTGTGATGTTGCATTATATGCGGATGATTCTGTATTAATAAGCAGTGATACAAATACTGATGTGGCGGTTTCCAATATGCGGAATGAATGAATTAATTTTACTAACTGGTGTGATAGTAACAGATTATCTGTGAACTGTAAAAAGACTAAGGTTATGGTGTTTGGGAGTAAATCAGCGGCAAGGAAGGTAGGAAATCCAAAAATTACTTTGAATGGACATGAACTACAAACAGTGGATCATTATAAATACCTTGGTATTACACTAGACAGAGAATTGACTTTTGATTTACATCTATCTAATGTAATTTCTAAAGTGACAAGTAAAGGCATGATCCTAAGGAAAATACGGCCCTATTTAGACAACAAAACTAGCTTAATTATATATAAATCCATGATATTACCATATATAGAGTATGGTGATATCTTTTACTCACATGCATCTGCCTACAAAAGAAAAAAGATTCAGACCTTACAAAACCATAACCTTAGGTTGAGCCTGGGCTTGGATCCTAGGGCAAATGTTTTGGAAACTCATAAGTTATCAGGATTGAATTATCTTGCAGATAGATGTAATATACATTTATTAAATTTTATGTATAAACGTTCACGCAGTGATAGATATAGGGATAATAGGGATTTACCCTTGAGAAGGCTAGGTGGCCCTAGTATAATGGTACCTAATTATATAAAGAATAAATCCCAACTAAATGTTGATTATAGAGGGGCAATTGCCTGGAATTCATTACCTATTGAGTTACGCAATATTCAGACCTATAACCAATTTAGAAATAAGCAAAAGTATTTAATGAAAGATTTATTGAGTCAAGCAATTGACAGACAAATTCCATATTAGCTATCTGTATATTTGGAGTAATCTTTGGTACATGGTATATTATATAAAAACCCAAATGTATTATGGGTATAGCTATGAAAGTATTAAAAACTGATGTAGATTTTATCTTGATATATGGGCGTCAGATACTAAAATCTGACATAGACTAAGTTGTTATATATAATAATAGTTGTGGGATATCAGGTTGAATGTTGACGAAAACCATACATGTATGAGAAATATTCAGGATAAATAAAATGAATTTAAAAAAAATTAAAAAAAAAAAAAGAATTGATAGTGGACTGCCCTTTTCTAAAACCTCCTTGTTTATCATTTAAAAATCTATTATTCTCCAAAAAAGTTAACATGCTTTTGTATACATTTTTTTCAATAATTTTGGAGGGTTAAGGTAGTAAAGATACAGGTCTTAAATTGTTCACATTATTTTTGTTGCCTTCTTTCTGTAGGGGGATGACATTAGCTACTTTCCATTCATCAGGAAAAACTCCTGGTAATAATACTTTCAATTCACATCATTTAAGAACGTCCCATATAGATTTCTGTACAAGCATAAAGTGAAATAAAGAAATTAGTGGTGTTTTCATTACATTGCCATTGCAAAAGATTAGTTTTTTTCAATATGGCACCCTCCCGGCGTCTGGGCAGAAGGAGGACACTGCACATGCGCTACCCCAGCAAAAACAAGATGGATGCATGTGATCAGTTGGGCGATCTAACAAATTTAATCCATATCATTTGTATAGATATACATTCATATCTGCTCCAAATGCTAGGAATATCGACTGCAAAGCCGTAGGAGGTCTGGTTGTCAACTTTGATGACAAAAAAAACGGTCCACAAAGGTAGTTAGCAAAACACCTTGTGCATGTAATTAATAGTGCTTAGGTAAAATGGAGAAACAGTCACCAGATTGTGGAAGACATATTATAAACAGTATTCAAAATTATACAAATTACTGCACTATGTAATGTAAATATGGTAGGCACTTTTGGTAGGTGTAATAAACCTGTTCGGTTATGGCAGGCAGGCTTAGTCTACCAGTAAGCAGCACTACTCGGGAGAAAATCAATTTCTCTTAGGAATTCCCGTATCCTGGCTTTAATCCAATATACCATGTGTTACTCAATCAACGACTCTATACACTCTGCCCTGCGTCCCGCTACATGCCCTGCTTTTGCTCCAGTCACTTAAGGGCAATGGCACCATTATAGATCTAAAGATGAGATTTTGTTGAAACTTAGAGAAATACCAGATAAATATGTTTAGAGTCCAAAAATGAACAAAAAATTAGGGGGTCGCCATGCTAACTTTTTATCTACAGGTGGAATAATATGTGCATAATTCCTTCAAAACTAAGGTTTTGTACAGCCATATTCACATATACAATTTTAGTGAAAACCTTCATACTAAGCCTCAAATAAACAATCTAATCACTCAGATCTAAAGCTAGCACATACGTTAACAGACTTTAAGCCTGGCCTGGAAAAACATTTTTTAAACTGCATTTCAATATATTTTCCCTACAAATCAATTTAATGAAAAAAAATCAAATTTCTGACAAGAAAGTCCACACAAAAAAAAATCAAAGTTGGAAAATCAATAAAAATGACACATAATGTGTGTTGGAATGTTAGCTTTCATTTTCAACAAAGAAAACATGGGATCACCACATGAATTTAGCCAAAAAAATTGATTATCTACCTCTAAGTCTGGAATTATCCCACCAGGTCTATTTGTTTAGTGGTCCCTAAACCTATCAAAGTACAAAATAGCCTGTAGTATTATATTCTAGTATTGTTCCCTACATCATAAGGATTATTTAAGTGCTTACTGCGTGAAGATTGGATAGATATTACAAAAGTTTCACCCATTACTGTGGTGCCCCCTCCCTGACTGCAGCTAGCCACTGATCATCATGCTCCACTGCCACCACCCATACCTGCAGGCTGCGCGGCCATGATGCGCATGAACAAATAGCGTGTTTGTCTTTAATTTAGCCTACACTCTTCAAGCACATCAAGAAGAGCTTCACTCTCAGCCCTTACACTGCTTTACACATGTGGCTTTGCAGGGCTGCCAAGTGTACCGTATTTGCCGGTACTGTACCGTTTTTTGACCCTTGTCCCGGGTGTACCTTAAAGGTACAGAGATATACCGTTTTTTTCTATAAAAAAAAATAATAATGATAGGCCCAGTGGAATGTTATATCAGCCCCTAAAGATTAAATATATTCTTTTCTAATGCCCAGTATTTCCAAAAAGTTTAGGGTTAGTTAAACCAAACTTTTAGCCAAATGTTTTAAGAGCGTATTTCCATAAAGCAAATTTGGTTTAAGCCTGTCTTAAACCAGATTTCTTAAACCAGCTTGAGAGACTGGTTTAAGCATTAAGCCAAAAATAATTTGGTCTATCCCAACCTACTGAACTCAGTAACAGAATAAAACATGTCTAACTAATATAATTGAAAAGTTGTAGCATCATTAACCTATTCTAAATCTTTATTTGGCCTAATGTATCATTAACCATTTTAAGTAGAACTCTCCACTTAAATCAGAAGAGATGAGAAAAGTTTTAAATTCTGGTTTAAGATCCTTAAATCTGTTTTAAGGTCCTCAGTTACGGTTTAACTAAAAGAGTTGGAAATACAGGATTTTTAAAACAGATTTTCTTAAAACAGATTTTTGGGAGTTAAACCAGGCTGTTTAAACCAGAATCTTAAACTTCTTGGAAATACTGGGTGTAAGTATTTCCTCTAAGATTTTAATGACATTATATTCCATAGGAAAGGCAATACCGTACATATCTTAAATGTTGAAAAAAATGAGTCCTGGAAATCCGGATTTCAGTTTAGACACTAAAAAGTTGGAAATATGAATCAGAACATATAAATTATTTAAACTGCTTAGAAAGCATAATAGAAATAATGTGAAAAACAAACCATCTACTATATATCATCATCATCTAGTATCAAAGTGTACCGTTTTTCTGCCCAAAGTACCATATTTTTTAAAGCTTTGTACCAGAGAGGGACGGGCAAATGTTGGCAGGCCTGGGCTTTGTTGACTAAGGACTAATGCCATGTCAGTAGAAAGAGATGGCCTTTATATATTGCATGTGTCACATTTCTACCTCATCACCTATTTATATTGGCATCAACCAATCTTAGCAGTCAATGAATATCTTCACTGGTATAAAACAAGTCAAGATTGTGGGCCTCTTGCCCAGTGTCGTATAGGGGCATAATAAAGATAAGTGCAGGTTCCTTTTTGATGTTTGTTCCAGTCCTCATTCCTTAGTACTCGTCATTGTTACATTATGTTTAACCATAAAAAAGTCAAAAAATGCCCCCAAAATATTCATGAAGTGATTCAGAAATAGTGGCAGAAGGTCTTTGAACGGAGATATAGGCCTACATAAATTTGTGTCACCCCTGAGGAAATTGAAACCCATTCATTTTCTCTAATTCATATTTTTCTACATATTGAACAACATTTAGGAAATGCAACAGGTTTGCACACGTGTTCAAAAAGTATGACAGGCCCGTACCCAGGGTCTCCTGTTGGGGGGTGGCGAGGTTCCATAAGTGGAACTTCTGTCTATATTTTTAATAATTTGAACTTGAAAAGGGGGGAAGCGAGCAGTAGAAAGTGGAACTTTTCAATATTTTCCTACTATTTTTAGGGCGTTTTACGTCAAATTTTGCAAGAAAAGGTGGAACATTAGGAACAATTTCCATTATGGGGGGTGGCGAGCAGTAAAAAGTGGAACTTTTCAATATTTTCCTACTATTTTTAGGGGGTTTTACATTAAATTTTGCAAGGAAAGGTGGAACTTTTGGAAAAAATTCCTTTATGGGGGGACGGCCCGCCACCCCCACCTACCCCCCTAGTTACGGGCCTGTATGAATTGATTATGAATTCCTCCTTAACTGCATGTAAAAACCTGGTTGTGTTGATTTTGGTAAAAGATGCGTTCTTTTTTATTTCTAGGCACTTTCAGAGAACAAACTTAATCATGCATCTACATAGCCCCTAATTCACAAAGACAGAAAAACCTCAGTGGAGATGAGGATTGATTTAGGAGAAGGGTTAATGATATTTTGCTAATCACCTGTGAAAGGACACATAGCATAATACACCCAATTTATGTTCTACAGCATGGGTTACATCAATTGTGTGTTTTCAGTGTCGGAAAGCATTCACAGCAAACTCAAAGCCTAATTTGCTCTTTTTGCAAAAAGGCATTAGATCATTCACCAAGGGAAAGTGAACCTAAAAGTGATAATCTGGTGAACTATCCATCAACCTCCACTAACAAGAAGCAAAGACTCATGTAAAGGAATCACTCAGTCATCGCACAAACAAGAAATCCAACAAAACCATTCTTACTCAGGAGAAAAGCACTGTCTTGAGAAATTCAGTTTACCTGAAAGCCTAAAGGTACAGATGGATGCTCATACAGGGAAAGATTGTCAGGATAACCTCACAGGAGAAAAACAGCCTGGGCCGAGCCAAAATATCAATGCACCCACAAGAGGAAAACCTAATGATACATTCACAGAAGAAGTGCATCAGAAGCCAAATGAACGTATCAGGCCCGTACTCAGGGTCTGCTGTGGGGGTGGGGGGGGGGGGGGTGGCGAGGTTCCCTAAGTGGAACTTTTGCTTATAATTTCAATAATTTAAGCCTAAAAAGGAGGGTGGCGAGGTTCCCTTAGGGGAACTTTTGCTTATAATTTCAATAATTTAAACCTAAAAAATGGGATGGCAAGGTTCCCAAAGTGGAACTTTTGCTTATAATTTCAATAATAATTATCTAAACCTGAAAACCGGGGTGGCGAGGTTCCCAACGGAACTTTTCAATAATTTCTCACATTAGCTTTAGGGATTTTACAGTAAAGTATTAAAGGAAGGTGGAACTTTTTCACAAATCTCCTCTGTGAGGGGGGGGGGGGGGGTGGCCCGCCACCCCCGCCTACCCCCCTAGTTACGGGCCTGCATATACATGCACACACACGAGGAATGGGTTCTGGTACACAAGGAGGAGAGAAACCTCCAAGCACAAATCAAGACATCAAGCTACATACAGAAGAAATGGGTCATGATACACACACAAAAAGAACATATTCCCAGCCAAATAAAAACTTGCAAGAGAGAAGCCTTAGGAGTGTGGTCAATGTGGGAGGAGACTCCAGCAAAGTAACCCTCAAGAAGGATTTGTTAACTCACTCAGGCAGCGGCGGATCCAGAAATTCCTAGGGAGGGCACGAACATGAATGTAAAGGGGGAGGGGCCCCCCATCAAACATGATTTAACATGGGAGGGGGGGCAAGGCCCGTCTGCAGACCCACATCCACACTCACACAGGTGAAAAGCCCCCTATATATATATATATGTATATATATATATATATTATATGGTTTTACACAGAAAGAACACTTGGAAACTCACATTGATTCTGTACACAAGTCATAAGGTCGACATGACAATGTTCAAGAATGATTTTCATATGCTAAATAGTGCAACATGAACATTTTTAAAATACGTCTCTAGTTTTGTAGACAGATGTAAATTGTCAAATATTTAAAGGTTACTTTGTGGGATATTTATTACTTATCAACCATTGTAAAGATATTGTAAATTTTGGAAAGCAGTCATAAGAATTGTTTTTATCAATCTTTATTAGATTGGTCACAATAAAAAAGAAACTTGTTTCCCTGTCTTTCTTGGGATCAAGAGTACAAACATCTTGTTACAAACTGATCTCTGTTCCTGTTTAATTGGACGAGTCCCCCTCCAAAATACCCCCCATAGGACCAAATAATTGACTTATGGAAATTGCAATAGAGTAAATTTGGGGTTTACCTTGCTGGTATTATTTAGGTTAAAAATGTGTATATTTCAGTAAATTATGTCAGTTTTGGTTCTTCCAGTATTGGAACATGGTGTCATCACATGAGGCATCCTATTATAGAATGCTATATATGATCTTCATGAGGGGGGTGGGGTGGTCTAGTGGTTAGCGTTCTGGCATTGCACGCGGCCAGCCGGGGTTCAATTCCCGGTGCTGACTACTAGATCACCTTACCTTGCCGTTGTTTCCATCCCCATAGATACGATCATAGACTTGAAGTCAACAAAGTGAGTGGTCCTGATATAGCTGAAAAATTGCTGAATGGACGTTAAACTCCAACACATCATCATCATCATATGATCTTCATGTATCAATCAATTCATATGTGCAGACAGACAACGTTATTTACTTCTATTCCCTCTATTTGTTTCACTAATACGTCACATAGGGTTCTACATGAAAAGATGAAATCATAAAGTCACCTTGCAAAATACAATTTTTAGTCAACAATATTGGTCCATTAACCCCAAATTTACTCTATTGCAGATCTCTTCTTTGTGACATTCCAAAACCAGGAGTTCTGTCACTGTGTAGGCCTTTTCATCCGCACTTCTGTCATCTACCTGTATAAGCAGGGGCAGATCAAGGGGGGGGGGGGGGCGTCAGGGGGTCCTCTACCTTCCCCCAAGCCCCATTTGGTGGGGACTTAAGCTTGACAAAGAGAAAATGAGTTTCATGTGCATGCGTGAATGGGTAGCATTTTAGTACTTAGCCTATAGTTGGAACCACCCTGAGCAAAATTCTGTATCTGCACCTAGTAAGAAGTTGTCTGTTGAGGTCTATTAACGTTTCACATTTTATTGCTGAGCAGATGACTTTTTAATTTGGCCCACCACACCTTATCTTCTGTAGTTTACCTGCAGACTAGCCTAGATAAAGATGCATGTTTGGAAATAAGTCACAAGGCTGACACATACATTTTCATTAATCATGGCATTAATTGTAGTTTAACATGATAGAAAACTAGCTTTAGGAGCTTTTTCAGTTTGTATCTGTATATTTTCACCCTTCAAAAGAAATGGGTCTATAATCCATTTTTTTTGGTGATAAGATCCATAATATTAATTTGTCTGATAACTTTGAAAACCTCTATAATTTTGCAAGAGAACTCGTAAAACCTCCAGAATTTGCCTGAATCACCCCATTTAGATGCAGAAAATATAAATGTTTACATGTGGAAAATACTCCCAGATCCCTTTATTTTTGGGTATTTGGGAGCCCCTAGATAGATGTCCTTAATTCACTTGGTGCAAAGGTTTGCACCACTGTATATATTCAACATTTTCTCTTTTACTTTAACATAATTGAGAGTTTGAGAGTAACTAGAACAACATTGTAAATGTCTTTAATTTAGGTGGAGCTATTGTTCTATTCTGAAATAAAAGGGCTTTCTCTTGTCTTGGCTTAACAGATTGACTTTCATTCAATATTAATTAAAAAAGTCAAAATTCAGATAAAGATAAATATCAAACTTCCATAAAGTATTATAATTCTTAATCTACAGCATGCAACTAATATTTTACATAGAAAGCCCTTTGCAGAAAGATATAGGGCAGTTCTGAAATTTTCTCCACAATATCAGGGGTGTGCAAACACTCGTAAATTCACACAAATATGCAAACTTAATCCCAGAATGTGCCAAATTTGCCTTCAAACTATAGAGGAAAGTGAAAGTGCTATACAAATATGTGCAAATTTACAATTAAACTTTGCAAATCTAACTGTTCGTTCTGTGAAAACAATTTAGGGTCTCCACACCCCTGAATATCTTTAGTGTAATGAAAAGATATATCAACACCTGTACATTTCAAATGCATGACTTTAATGATGAAATCCCAGTCATATCAGTTAGATTTAAACATTAGTGAATCATGAATGATAAAGGTGTACAAACTTGAAGCAAGACTTGAAGTGTCAAGGTGACTGTCACTTCAACATACTTAAAGCTACTCCAATGGAACAATAATTAAAGCATAAAGAATTGAATTTGATCCAACATTATCAGTATTGCTCTTCACTGACCCTAGCATCCAAGGTATTTTAGACATCCATATCTACCTACACACAATATGATATTATGTTTCCATAACTGAATACACCAAAAACATGTAGGAAGACCTAAACTTGAGTAAATGCAATTGAATGACAACATGTGGGGAACAAAACGAAATGGCTCAGAAGTCACAATAACATATAATTGTATACTTTACCCATAGCTTAATGAAGCCACATTTGAAAACCCTTTTTCTTCATTTGGGGAAGAATTCAGGAGAGAGTCTCCTCAGTCAGGAGTGAAATACACAGTTGGGCAACAAGAAACAAACAGTTGATAGTGGCCTTGTGTTCTTGGAATGTATTTCAATCATCATTTTGAGCACTACATAGAGCTTATTCCATTGAACCAATGCACATCTATTACTAACAGGAACAGGTTTCCACATGCACATCTAAATGATCTACGAGGTTATAGATTTCAACAAAACCAAAAACACATCTGCCACACTCACTGTAACGGTCTTCCTTCAAACTGCTTTGTTGTGAAGATTTCCAGTGTCTTTCCAGTTCCTGTATTTGAGGAAACTCTTTATTACATTGTGGACATTTGTTCACGTCTGTGCTATGAAAATTTAATGTGTGTTTCTTAAGGGTTGAAGACCGACTGAATTTATTACTACAAGAGGTACAGGCATGTGGACTTTCTCTTGTGTGCGTAAAGATGTGTGTTTTAAGTGTCGCTGCTGCCCGGAATCCTCTTTCACACTGAGGACACACATAAGGCTTCTCACCTGTGTGAGTATAAATGTGCATTTCCAGGTGTGCCAACTGATTAAATCCTTTGTTGCAGTAATGACAAACAAATACATTCTTTCTTGCATGAATACGCTGGTGTGTTTTGAGATTTGATAGTTGGTTGCATCTGTGTCTGCAATCATGGCAGGAGTGAGGTTTTTTGTCAGTGTGAATTTTAAGGTGTGTTTTCAGGGATGCTG
Organism: Lepidonotus clava; assembly: GCA_936440205.1. Classification (NCBI taxonomy): domain Eukaryota; kingdom Metazoa; phylum Annelida; class Polychaeta; order Phyllodocida; family Polynoidae; genus Lepidonotus; species Lepidonotus clava. The sequence continues at coordinate 55,003,402 of OW387140.1, forward strand.
GCTTCTCTCCCTTGTGGCACAGCATGTGCTTTTTCAGGCTTGATAGATATATAAATCCCCTAACACACTGAGGGCATGCATGGGGTTTCTTTCCTGTATGACTAAGCATGTGTCTCTTCAAAGATGGTGACTTCACAAACTTTCTGTCACAGTAGTGGCATACATGAGGCCTTTCTTTTTGATGTATATTGATGTGTCGCTTCAATCCTGATGCTGAACTGCATCTCTTACAACAATGTGGACACACATGTACTGATTTTCTTTTGTGAATACAGATGTGTCTCCTCAAGGATCCCGACTGACTGAATCCTTTACCGCAGTGAGGACACATGTGGGGCCTCTCTCCTGTGTGGGTACGGATGTGTCTCTTCAGGTTTCTTGACCGACTGAATCCTTTATCACAGTGGGGACATACATAAGGCTTCTCTCCTGTGTGACTACGGGTGTGTAGTTTGAGGTCAAAAGACTGACTAAATGCCCTTTTACAGTGACTGCACACATGAGACCTCTCTCTTGTGTGGGTATCTATATGTGCCTTCAGGTGCCCTGACCGACTGAATCTTTTACCACAATGGGGACATACATAGGGCCTCTCCCCTGTGTGAGTAAGGATGTGTCTCTTCAGGTTTCCTGACTGACCGAAGCCCTGGTTGCAGTGAGGACACACGTGAGGCTTTTCCCCTGTGTGAGTGTAGGTGTGCCACCTGAGGTGCAATGACCTTGAAAACTGTTTGCTACAATGAGAACAAAAAAGAGGTTTCCCTACTTTGTTGATTTTCATGACCTGTATATAGACTTAATCACTTTTAAGTTGTGGTATGCGTTTAATCACTTGTTACTTCTCCAACCCAAGTGTTGTTTTTGCTGCTTGACTTTCGGCTTCATCTGAAAAACAGAGAAAATGGTGTCAACTAGGAAAATGTTCATGAAGGATATGATTCACATACTGTTGTCAATATAAACATCACTCTCATCTAAAAAGTAAAAGTGCCATCAAAGCCACAATTCTGCTCTGGTTGAAATGCTTCCCCAGCATGCAACTTATCATTTAACTAAATTGTGGTTGCCAGCAACGTGGCATTATCATGAAGATGTATGACAATGCACCAACAACATTGTTATGTAACCTAAAGAATAAGACTGAAACTTAATACACCTCTATATATACCGTATTCGGGAGAGGGCCACTGGGCGCGGCCATATTGTAAAATTGAGACTCCTGATTGGGTGAAAAGTCGTGCTTGTCCACCCACAGGAAGTGGAGCCTAAGGTGTGCGCATGCGCAGATATGAACTCCCAAATGCGGTATAGGACCCCTGTACAGTGTTTCTTGCATGACTGGTATTCAGATATCAATCAGTAAGTTAACACATGCATCCAATCAGGACCACCAATATATCCTAGCCACTACCCTTTCACAAGAATTAGGTGAGGGCATAAAGGGTTGCCACAGACCAGAGACATCAAAATTCCCTCACAGTACAAGACCTTAATACACTCTGTCCAGCTAGCGATGCTCCTAAGATCTCTCCCCCTTTGGCTTTGGAACTCAATCTCCAAATGTAGGAGAAATTCACTAACTCAACACTGGGTTTTCATAATGGTAGTTTCTACAGCTAAGACTGATGCCTCGTCAGTACACAGGTTTATTTTCAGCTCTTGTCAGGCCTGTCTAGGGTTGGTGTCTCCTGGGCCTCCTCGGGTTACATATCACCAGTGATTAGTTAGAGCTGACTTATATACCGAAGTCGGGAGTTTGGGTCTGCGCATGCCTAGCACCTTTCCCGCCATAGCTGTCGGGGGTCAAGCGCTACCTCCAAGCCAATGAGGAGTGTCCTTTTGTACCACGTAATACAATATGGCCGCGCCCAGTGCGAATCTCCTTAGTGCGGTATAGCCTGCATAGGGGCGATGCCTACTGGAGGTAGGCCTCCTGGGTTGCCACAGACTAGAGTGTAACAATTCCCTGACTTTTCCCTGACCAATTTGATCTTTCCCTGATAAATGGTATAAGGAACTCCTTTCATTGACCAGCCTTGAACCACCACTGTAACTGTCCTTTCCTCCCATTTTGTAAAATACACAATACCTTACAACTTTTCTTAACTCCTGTAACCAAGGCAATGCTGCTGGATTGCAATAAGGTCCCTTAAAACTACATGACTGTCATGGGACTGCAATTTACAAAATAGTTTTTGCCACACCAGATTCTTGTGACTCTTCATTTGTGGACTTGAACATTCCATTTTCACCTGGCTAGAGTAAATTTTCCCTGACCTCACCCTCCAGGGAATACACATGCCAAATTGTTTAGGTCTATGTTTTACCTGGATACATGGCCAGCGCCCATATTGAAGGACATGGGCTCATTCGATTTCACTATTTACAAAAAAAATGTACATTTAACTTGAGGTTGTATCATTTGAAAATGTGTTAAAGTTAATTGTTGATGCATTCAATGAGTTGGAATATTCAGCAAATCTCCCCTTTGCATGACTGGGATTCTTAGTTTTATTCAACCTTTCTGAGATATCAGAACTATCTATGCTCCAGGTTTATGGAACATCCTGGCTTCACGGGTCAGTCCAAATTCCTGTCCAAAGTCCAGCCAACACTTAAGGGCTATTTGCAGACTGCACAAGGTAAAGCTTTTCAGCTTTGGGAATCGTAACAGATGAATTCGGCCCCATGGAGATCTCGTGCCACAGTAACGTCGATAACTCTACCTCCACTCCAGTGCAACTTACATCTCCCTTTCCTATCTATTATCAAAGATAACTGCCCGTCTGCCTAAATTTCCACTTTTTTCCAGTTCTGTATGCGAACTTCGTGAAGGAAATTTGTACATTTTGTACATTTTGGCTGATATGTTATCCATCTGCTTGTGTTATCAACTTTTAGAGTAACTTTCAATTTTCATTTGCTTTTTGCATGGTACTTTATTTTTGAAAAAGTTTTTTTTTCTTTTTTTTAAATACATACTTTCACTTAATTCTTTTTTCTCCTTCTCACTTGCGAAAAGAAAATGGAAAAAGGAAATGGATTTATCAGAGGCATAAGGGTGGTTGTCATATTACTCGTATCAAAATAGTATCAAGATTCAAGACGTATCAAGATTCTCAACACAAACGTTTGATGTAATTTTTCAATATGTGTATTTCCTTGAAAGCCCCATTTGAAATATCAAGATTACCATTAATCTTTGCTGATATTGTTCATAAATGTCTTGTACAGTTGAGTATTTAACTAAGACTGTGTTTTGGGTAGCTAGAAGTGCAGATATCTCCTGTAATCTGGCTAGCTCCTTCCCCAACCACAAAAAAACACTCACTCCAAGGTAGTTCCAAGTGGTAAAGGTACAGGATGCTGTTCAACATGATTCAGAATGACCAAAAAGAAATTTTAGATACCTTTACTACGTCTTTCTTATTCCTAAGGGAGTTCATATAGAAAAGAAAATCATTGTTCGCGATTCTCTGCTGTGGCAATGTGTGATTGTGTGTGGTGCCTATGATGGAGGGAAGGTGTGCAGGTGGGATTTATGGTTCGGACCCTTTTCCCCCTCCTCCCTCTCCAGTCCCCTTAGAACATGGTGCCATGGTAGATTGGCCTTTATGGACAGGTGAGGGTGGCGTGGATCCCCTATTTATTTGGTCTGTAAGGTGGATAGGTGGGGGTGGTGTGGATCCCCTGGTTCATTAGTCTGTAAAGTGGACAGGTTGGAGTGGTGTGGATCCCCTGGTTCTGTAAGGTTGACAGGTGAGGGTGGCGTGGATCCCCTGGTTCTGTAAGGAGGACAGGTGAGGGTGGTGTGGATCCCCTGGTTCTGTAAGGTGGACAGGTGAGGGTGGTGTGGATTCCCAGGTTCTTTAGTCTGTAAGGTGGACAGGTGGGGGTGGCGTGGATCACCTGGTTCATTAGTCTGTAAGGTGGACAGGTGGGGATGGTGTGGATCCCCTGGTTCTGTAAGTTGGACAGGTGAGGGTGGCGTGGATCCCCTGGTTCTGTTAGGGGATAGGTGAGGGTGGCGTGGATCCCCTGGTTCTGTTAGGGGACAGGTGAGGGTGGTGTGGATCCCCTGGTTCTGTAAGGTGGACAGGTGAGGGTGGTGTGGATCCACTGGTTCTGTAAGGTGGACAGGTGAGGGTGGTGTGGATCCACTGGTTCTGTAAGGTGGACAGGTGAGGGTGGTGTGGATCCCCTGATTCTGTAAAGTGGACAGGTGAGGGTGGTGTGGATCCACTGGTTCTGTAAAGTGGACAGGTGAGGGTGGCGTGGATCCCCTGGTTCTGTGAGGTGGACAGGTAAGGGTGGTGTGGATCCCCTGGTTCTGTAAGGTGGACAGGTTGGGGTGGTGTGGATCCCCTGGTTCTTTAGTCTGTAAGGTGGACAGGTGGGGGAGGTGTGGATCCCCTGGTTCTGTAAGGTGGACAGGTTGGGGCGGTGTTGATCCTCTGGTTCTTTAGTCTGTAAGGTGGACAGGTGGGGGTGGTGTGGAACCCCTTGTTCTGTAAGGTGGACAGGTGAGGGTGGTGTGGATCACCTGGTTCTCTAGTCTGTAAGGTGTCCCCACTGAGCTGGCCCAGTATTTAGACAACAAGCAAGAAATGTAAATTTATCAGATAAACACTGATTATAATTGTTACTTTATTACATGCAAATAGCATCACTAGTCCTGGAGCTTATGCAAAGTAATTTTAGTAACTCAAATCTAGGAGAGTGAGAAATTGATTACTAAAACCTGATTAATTCTTCCCTTCAATTGTCTTGATGAAGCGATACGGATGACTTAATTATAAAAAAAAGTAAAACATAACATCCCAAGCTAAATTTCAATTCTGCCTTTATTCGTGTGATCAAGTAGAAAATATTTGACCTTTATTTGACAAAATGTATGATGCAAGACATAGAATTAATTTTACCCCTATCTTTTGAAATCAAATTCCTTAAAAAGAAATCACCATTTTTTTCTGATAGTTCCCCAGAGTCACCTTGCAGTTAATCACATCAATTAAACTTTGGCTCCAATGGAATCTGTGACCAAACTCATTGTTTATATATTTCTCATGAACCTGCACAAAGGCATCCAGGCCAAGGTGGGGGTATAACATGCATAGTATGAAAGAGGGAATAGCTTGAGAGTCAAGAATATCTTTTTCATTCAAGCATCTATAATTGAAAATAGTGAGTTATTTTTCTTATATATGATAGCGCAGCATATTGACTCAGATGGAAAATGTTTCTTTAGGTTTAGATTTGAATATTTTGGGGGGGAAATTCGAAGTGTTATTATGACTTAACACATTATGAAAATACTTTCAGTGCCCCATTTTTAACTGGGTCCTATTAGACCCATGCTCTGAGAAAGGTTGACTTTTTCATCCCTTTACAGCCATTTATGAAGCATGTTAATCACACCATAGGAACTTTAGATTCAGTTATTGGATACCTGAGGATGTAGAAGGCATTATTGTCTTTCCTTTAAGTGGTTATACAACATTATAGACCAATTTCTAATGATTTGGTGCTCAAAAAACCTTTCATATCACAAATATTCACATTTTCAACTGAATCCTATAGTAAATCCCCATAGAGAATCTCTGAAATCGTCAAATTTTGCACTTTTTGACCATTTTGAATTTTTAAAGATTTAGCTGTAAAATTATTAATATACATAACAGCCACTAACATTATACATCATTGTAATCTTCAAGTAAAGACAGTTATACCTGATAAATTTATTATCACATATCACAAACATTACATTCTTTCCATAGAGTCTCAAATCAGATTGCATGACTTAATAGTAAAAGTTTTTATCATTTTTCCGACTTTGGTTCTAAATAGAACGTTTTTATTCTATGATATATTTTACAAGACAAGACTGGATGGATTGTCCAATTCCCTCTGAATCCTATAGTATATGAAGTAATACTGTAGCACATTTACCTAGAAAGTTATAGTTGTTTGAAAAAAATGCCTTTTTCCATAACTTTTAAAGTCACCCTTTCTTGGTGCATGGGTCCATAGTCGGTGAATGCCAATTAAAGCAAACCACAACGCAAATCAGTTATATATTGTCAAATAAAATTTTCAGTGAACTTTGTTTGTTTACAAACCATGTATGATCATGTTTCATCTGATAACAGAATGGTATGCAAAATTCTTTTCAAAAACAGATTTAGACTGTCATGAATAATCATTTTCTGACTTGTTTTGGTCTGTTGTGTGGTCCACACAAATACCTAGATTGTTTACCCAAAAACTGATGACATCATCAAAATGTCATTACCGGAATCCCCCTTGCATTTTCACTCTGCTAGCAGAGTCTCTAATGAGTATTATTTTGGGTGGAGAATGATGTGGGAATTGAGAGGAGGCAAACATGGATGAGCCTGGCTCAGTACAGAAAGGAAAGGGGTGGAATTGACCTATTGACCCTAAAGATGACATCACTGATTATGGGGCAGTTGGGTCACGTGGGGGGATTCCCCAACAAGCTGATTGCAGACCAGAAAACAAAAACAAACAGATCCTCTTTCCAGGTATCATAATTATCAGACTTCTAGCCACCAATATTTGATTTTAACTGGCAATATGATTTATATGAGTGTAGTTGAAGATGTCAGGATCGATTTTGAAAATTTAAAAAATTTACTAAATTTTGATAATTTTGCATTGTGGTTTGCTTTAACACCTGCAAATGGGGACTGAATATGGGATGGCTATAAGTCATTCCCACAGAGTCCCTACTCAAAATTCACAATCAAATTCCCTGTGTTTTCCTGTCCCAAGTAAATTTCTCAGTCATGATTATGATATTTTCTCAAGGTGTTCAAGATTAAAAATGTAATTAAAGATATATGACTAGTCTGGATATTGTCAAATATTGTTCTCAGAAAATCTCCTGAATCTTACAAAAAGGAAAATCCTGAAGTTGGACGAATAGAATTCTCTGTTTATTAGTCCCTGTGGTTTGATCAAACTTCGAAACTACCTGGGTTTTTTTCCTGACAGGAATTTTTTGTTGCCATTTTCTGTTTTTCCTGTGCAGTGGGGATCCTGTTCTCTTCACCATACTCATTGTCCAGTGGTAGCTGTCTTAGCAAGTAAGATGTACAGCTTTGTTTGTTTGTTTGTAGGGGTAGTTTAATGTCCGGCCAACCCTTCAGGGTTCTTTTGAAGAGTGACAAGGGGTCTTTATGTGTAGTGTCCCATAGAAAGGGCACCACACACCCAGCCTTTATTGACCCAGGACAGAGTCCCCATTTGTTGCCTCTCACGATCAGCAAAGGGTTGCTAGGAACCTATTCTTCCCAGGGATTTCCTGGAGGAACCCCACCTTGGGTCTCCATGGGGGTAGTGGGGTAGAACACTAATGGAAAGGTCATTAGGTGGACCTGAAGCAGGTCCTTGGAGGCTGTTTCCTTGATGTTCAATATAGATAAAAATATCTTTGATTTTCAATATAGATAAAACTTCTGTTTATTGACTTTAAAAAAATGAAGATAAAAAAAGAAATTGTACATGTAAACAACACGCTTTTTTGATCACATTATATATCAACACCTGCACATTTCAAAAGCATGGTTCTACTGATGAAAATGTCATGTTATCATTTAATCATTTCAATTACAAGAAATAAGAAACTTACTTGTAATGTAACAAGTCTTTGAATGACCATTTAATTTTTTGTGTTAAATGGTTAGCTACTTTAGCATGTGGTTAAAGAGTCCAGGTGGTGGTCTGTCACTTCAACATACTTGAACATACTCCTGGGGGTTAAAGGGAGGGGCCAGTGAATATAAAACAATACATTTTCATGATCCTCAGTGCCTAGGGAGTGTTCATGGCAAATTTTATATCAAAACCTATAATACTTTCTCCTTTATGGATATTTGTTTAACTTTCAAGGACTGGTGTCTGAATGCATCTGGAGCACCTTGCACAGTGCATCTGTCTGTGTGTGACGTCACAGATGAGATTAAATTTTTTAAATGCAGAAATAACATAATCTAATCATCATAATGTTTCTTTTCTCAACCCTATAACGTTTTAAACCATATAACACACTTTTTAATGAAAAAAAAGCATTTTAAATCTATTTTTAAAAAGTTTTAATTTGAAAATTTGAAAATAACGTGTTTTTTCATGTGACGTCACACACAGAGTTGTGTTTTATTTAGGATGAGAGGATTAGGATGTGTCTTTCAGATTAAGTCATGTTTTCATGTGAAGGGTTCAATCAATGGCACTAAAACTTGGCATACTTCTAAATCAGCATTAAATCTGCCATATGACGTGTAAAATTATCAAAATTGAAATTTCACTGGCCCCTCTCTTTAAGGATAAAAGTTTATTGAAAGTATCCCTTAATCTGATCCTACTTTCTCAATATTTCTATTCACTGACCCGAGCATGCAAGGTATTTTAGATATTCATATTTCCCACATGAAAAAGCTTGTTTCTAAAATTGAATACACCCAAGATTTAGGAAGTCTACTCATTTGGTAAGTCCCAAAATATGTCTCAGAAGCCCCTAATAAGAGCAAGAATTACATTCTTTACCCTAACTTAAAATTTACAAGCTCTGCTCTTTACTTCCATACAATACATGCATGTTCACTTAAACCTGAATTTTTAAAACAATAATTAGTTCAGGTAGAATGGATCACGCACCATCCCCGCTTATCTATCCTTATAGCTACGACCTTGAGAAAACGACAAATGAAACCTGATTGACTGACTCTTCCCTCCCATTTCCTTGATGGAGTGATACTAAGAATCTAAGTAAGAAAAAAGGAACATAACATCCCAAGCTGAATTTCAATTCTGGCTTTATTCAGTCCGCACAGTGAGATCCAACCTTGAATTTAATCACATTACGTACCATTTGACTATATTGGAATCTGAACCCAACTCATCGGTTTAGATGTTTTACCATAATCCTTTCTCACAAACCAGTGCAGAGCCGTCCAGGCCAAGGTGGTGGTATAACATACATAGTCATATAGAGGGAATAGCTTGAGAGTTAAGAATTCATTTATCAATTAAAGCATCTAGAATTCATAATATTGGGTTAGCCTTTGTCATATGATGACTGGGCATTATATGGACTCACATCTCCCAGACCTGGCCTTTCTTTAGTTACTCTGTTCATTTAGTTTTCGATTTGAATATTTAGAGTGAAAAGTCAATGAGTTTTATGGAATATATAGACGGTGCTTTATATAGGTATTAATGGTGCCAGTAGTAAAAACGAAGATCGAGTTCAACTCGTGGCGCGAAAATGCGCACATTAGGCGCTTGCGCATTTTCGCGCCAACGAGTTGAACTCAATCTTCGTTTTTTCTAGCTCACGAACTAGTGGTCTAGGCTCTATAATAGCGTGTGCCAATAGTAACTTCATTTCATATTCGAAATCAGAATTGTATAATAGTTTCAATAGTCGTGAAAATGTGCATATTAGGCGTTTGCGCATTTTCGCGCCAACGAGTTGAACTCAATCTTCGTTTTTCCTAGCTCACGAAATAATGGTCTAGGTATATGTTTATGCATAATACCAACGCGTGTGCCAATAGTAACTTCATTTCATATTCGAAATCAGAATTGTATAATAGTTTCAATAGCCGTGACTTAAGTCTATGTATATAATTCAATCAACATCTATTTCAGTAGACGAGTTTCATTTCTATAGTAAAGTCTATGTAAATAATTCAAGCAATATCTAAATCAGTAGACGAGTTTAATTTTTTATAGAAAAGAAACAAAATAAATGTGGTTAATGCTTTTTATTACAGTATACGTTCACATTTCAATCTTCTTGGGTTTTGTTGGTGGATTTTCTTACAAACGCATATGACAGATGGTGAACCATTTTTCACTCGATAGAAATGATAAGATCTATTGAATAAATTCTCCTCATTCAAGATACACATCTCTTGCGAGTATGAAAGCATATTAACCATTTTTGACTTATGTTCTAAAGCTAACTAAACCAATAAAGCGCTGGTAAAACACTTTTCACTCTATCTAACTAAACAAATAAGCACTGGAAAAATACATTTTCACTCATTAGAAATAATGACATAAATTGAATAAATTCAACTCTCGCATGATACATATCTCTTCTGAGTGTGAAAGCATAATAACCAATTTTAATTCGCGTTTTAAAGTTAACTAAACCAAAAGCATTGGTTAAAAACATTTTCACTCGTGGTAACTAAACCAATAAAGCAATGGAAAAACACATCTATAAGTATTGACTAAAATCGCTTCAATCAAGATACACATCTCTTCCGAGTCAAGAAGCATAATAACCTTTTAACTTATGTTTTATTAAACCTAACTAAACCAATAAAGTTAACACAACCTCAGCTGAACTCGTATACATTTTCATAAAACTTCCTTGATGTACATTAAGAAAGTAACAAATTTAAATAAGCAGGGAAAACAACATGATAGGATAGTAACAGTCAAGACCTTGATGTACATTAAGAAAGTAACAAATTTAAATATGCAGGAAAGACAGCATGATCAGGATAGTAACAGTCAAGAGTAAACAACTAAGTTAATAAAATGAGGGGAGCATATTCAGTCGGGTCTCATCTTACAGTGTTACAATTGTGCTCTTTAAAGAGCGTCAATCATGCTCGATCTTATTAACACAACTTCTTGGAGAACATTCTTCTCTTAGACTCGTCTCCAGGAGCTCGTGTTTCCCAGCAGTAGATCAACGTCGAGCTCGAACTTATTAACATAACTTCGCAGAGGACATCCTTCACTTATACCGGTCTTCAGGAGCTCGTTTTTCCCAGTAGTAGCTCTATGTCAGTGTCACGTACGACCTCTTCTACTCGATGGTGCCAGCTCGAACTGAGTATCTTCCTAGCGGAATCACGTGAAGGTTTATTTCTTCCAGTCGAGCACCTGCGGTTACTTCTTCGAGTAGATTGTCTAGAGTCGTCTTTGTAGTATAATAACGCTTCTCCACCGGATTGTCTTCATTATATAATTCGTAACAATGAAAATATATTCAAGATCATAATACACGTTAAAATCTTGAAAGAAAGGAAACATGTTACTTTTATAATACGAGACAGAAAGAAAAAAGAAAGCTTGAAAATAAATATTAGAAACATTGTGACAATTTGCAAACTTCCTTCTGAAGCTTAGTTCTATACTAAACAAACCATCAAATTGAATTCAATTTCTATAACTGAACTTAACTTGTGATTTGCATACAAATTGTCAGCTTTCTTTAAACTTTGTCCTGAATGTGAAGCTTAGCTCCATAGTGTATAAACATCGAGCTTACTTACAAATATAGGGATTACAATAAACTGGTGCAAATCAACGCTCTACTTAGATGATGCGTTAATTGTTACATCAAATTATTATTCCCTAATGAAAAATAACTTAATATCTCTTGACTATTACATACAATGGTAATATCGGTTTCCTAACCAAAGTTATTCTTTATCCTATGTCACAAAACTCGCATTCATCATTTCTCTTTAAATATATACATGGTAAACAGCTGAGGAAATGTTAACTTCTACTCAAGGAGAAATTTAAGGAAGGTCATCTTGAATAGTATAATTGTATAAACTTCGCGCACTGGCTTGAGCAGTATAGTTGGTTGAACTTAAACGTTTTTTTGAAAAAGTAATATGTTTATCATTATCTGATTTAAGTAACTTGTTGATTTTCGTTAAAATCTTTATCAATAACTGGCTGGAATAGTCTTTGATCATTTTCACATCTAAAAAAATACCTCTTCACTTTTTTGTCTCTTCCTACCCCGTTCAGGAGGCAACTAAAATAATAGTCACGAGGTGAAGTAGATGACATGCTTGGCTTCTTAAATTCTAAGCCGATGACAATAAGGCTTATAAATAATGTTACATATAAACCGCCTATACTAAGCTTTGTAGGTGTAGGTTTTATAACATCCATGTTTCATATTACAATGTATTCGAACTTAATACAAACACAATTAACATTTCAGTTCGCGCAGCTTTTCTTAAGGTAGTTTTCTTTAGATAATACATCATGCATAGACTTGGAATACTGCGATCTTAATATTGGGGTAAAATGTACAACCCCTCTGCCCTTTTTTCTAGAATGAATTCGTTTAACCTTTCTTAATTTTTTCACATAATTGGTTACCAACTCATCATTCTTTACAGTATTGCTTGAAAAAGCGGAAAGTATCTGAGTTAAAGACTTTCCTTTACATTTCTCTAAAACATAATATATAGTGTATTGTCCGCACAATGTGGAAAATAAATTTTGAATAGTCTTAGAAGAATATCTGAATTCAGATTTTTTGCTCTGTTTCAAAAAATCAATAAAACCTTTTTTCAAAGGAGGGAGTCCAAAAGAATCAAAATACTCTGGTAGAGCTGCTCTCGACTTAAAGAAAAACGCAACCCAGTGTTCACCAGGTTTTCGACTTTCATGAGTATTTGCAATGAAAGCGGCAGGGTAATGTTGATTTGTTAATTTAGGTAAATTGTTACTTGAAAATATACCCTGGAAAATATTAGAAGATGCACTCTGTGACAAAAGAACTTCTTGAATCTCAGAACCATACATTTTAAATAGTTCTTACGACTTCAGGTAAATTGGTATCACCAATTGCTAGCATGCTATCATATTCTAAATAAAATATCATAACAACTCCATGATCCAGAGGAGCTCTCAAGGTAGCTATTACATTAATAGTTCCGCTCTCACTTAATTCGAAAGTGGGCGAATTTGGACTATTTTTACTCAAATCAAAGCAATATAGGGTAAAACCATTCCTGAACTCAATAGGATTTATAGCAAGTGAATTACTGGCGAAAAGCCTTCCAGTGCCGTATATAAGAGAAAGGTAAGCTTCATAGTACTTTGAAGTAGTAAAATCTACTTTCATCTCATAAAAAGGAGAAATCTCATTATCCCTTTGTATTTTCATTTCAGTAACGCCAAAATTTTGAAAATTGAATGGATTGAAATTATGGGTACCATCAAAAGCACGAGAATCTAGTAAACCGACTATAATTCTCTTAGGTGTTTCAGTATTTGAAACCAAACGTTGTTCCTGTAAAACTGATTTATTCGGTCCGTGAGTAGAATAAGCCATTCCTATCCGTTTAAAAGGAAATTTCAAAAATTTGCCTGGTAAACGCGCTTTCTCCATTTCATTCACAAAAACTTCATCCATAGTTGATCTTTTCACCATAAGCACAGCCTCTTCAATTTCAATTTTATACTGAACATCTCGAGCGGACATTAAACAAAAATTTTCTTCATTTCTAATAAATCTTACTTTCAAACCAACATCTCCAGGAAACTTCCTTTCTTGATTAAAAATATCATTATGAATCTTGCAAATCATTTGAAAGCTTGAACCATATTGTGTCTTTAAAAATCTCTCCATACTTCCATGATTAGTCTCGGCATCAAACCGATCAACCGCCTCAAAATTACCAGTATCTCTATAAAACATGGAGACTTTACCAAAAGAATCTAAGAAGGCTCTATCGTAATTTAGAAGTATTTCCAAGTAAGACTTGTAAGCATACAAGTTATTACTGCTCGTTAAAAACTTACCTCCTAAATATAATTGTACATCTTTAAACATAGCCCCAGATAAATAATTCACAGGGAAAACCTTTGATTCGTTGTGAATGGCCCCTAAAACCCCATCTTGATTTGCTACTGGAGGTGCAGGAGGTACACCATCAGATTTTAAAATTTTCATCGTTAACTGAAGATAAGTATTACTTAAATCAATAAAATCATTTTTATTTGATTTTATAATAAACTCGATAGGTCCTCCCTGGCTTAAATTTGTAATAGGATATTCTTTAGAATAGAAACTTGCGCGTGAAGAAACTTCTGTTGGAGGGACAGTGAAGTAATCTAAACTTCCGTCCACGCAAGGGCAAGAATCTTTATGCATTGCCATGATGTAAACTTCTTAGTTCGAATAGATCCAATCTCAAAATACAGTAATCTTAAGCTTATTTCTTATGTCAGATTAATCATCAAAAATATCTTTATATTTTACATTTTGTCTATTCCTCCTTCTCCTTTTTCTCTTTGGGCCTGAACTAGTTGATTTTGAAATCCTTTTATTCGGCTTCTTTTCATTCTTTGAATCCTCGTCATCATCTGACATTTCTTCTAGTTTATATTGAGCAAATTTTAAAGCATCTTTACCGATCTCTCTCATTTGCGCCTTGGCCTCGTCTTTTAATACTTGCTGAGGATTTTTTCCTTCTAGCAAACCCTTCACTGTGCTTTTTCCTGCTTGTAGCCCTCACTTCATAACCTGCTGCTTAACGCTTCTCAAGCCAGTCTTAAGAATAGGTTTAACTATTCGGGGTAGAGTGCGAAGTAAGCCCTTAAAAAGTGATCCAAAAACAGCACCTATACCATAACCTCTCTGGTGTTGAATTCCGATATAAGGGTTATAATAGAAACCATCCCCTTTCTGCTCAGGTCTTGACTCTTGAAAAAAATCTCGAAAATGCTTAACATGGTCATTGCTGCAATACAGTTTCATATGCTGACTTTGACAATCTTTCGCCATTTTTAATTTTGATTTAAATAATTAACATTATAAGCAATGCTTATCTTACATCAATTTTCGTCTATTAAAAAGGTTACTTATAAGGATCCCAACTATCCCATTTTCGATTAGGTTTCAGTATCCTTCCAAATGAAGATTGTCGCTGAACAGTTTCTTCTCTTTCTGGGGGCTCTTCTCGAGGTTTACGACGAGTTTTCTTTTGTTTCTTTGGTTTAGGTTTGTCACCAAAAATGTCTCCCTCATCTTCGGAATCTTCAACATTGGCGCTGAATTTCACAGGGGTTTTCTCTTCTATTTCACCCACATCTATACTCCCTCTTTTGAAGGGGCTAACCAATTTAGGAGTTTTATTTTCTTCGTCAAATGCTCCTGCAAAATCTAATTTTGAATTTTCATCATCATCATCATCATCATCATCATTGGTTTCATCCGATTTCATCTTACCTTTAATCCAATCATCATCAACATCATCATCAGATTTCAACTTTTCTTTAATCCAATCGCGTGCTTTATGCTTTTCTGGTTGAAGTAAAGGCGATGAAGATAATGCTTCCTTTATCTTCATCGCATCGATGTCTTCAAGAGGATACTTTTTAGGTTTCAGAAATTCATCTAAAGACTTCTGATGAACAAAATCGCGTCGAAGTCGGAACGGCTTACCTTTTATCCAAGTTTTAGGTATCTTTATATCGTTTAAAAAATTCCAGAACTCATAAAGTCCGAGAGGTTCTTCTTTATAGGATTTAGATTTTGATAAGAACATCATAAGATCTTTAATATTAGAACCTGGAATAGTTTTTCCTTTCAATATGAGTTGTCCTCTATTATCCCAATAACCTCCATTTTTCAAAACTTTATCTAAAATAAACTTAGCATATGGTTTCTGTGAAACAGAAATACTTTTTAAAATTGGTGATATTATCGAAGAATCATTATGAGTAGAATTAATATCTAAATTTTGTAGTGAAGAACGAGAAGGAGGAGGAGGAGGAGGAACATCGGTATTGAAAATTGGGTATGGTTGTTTATTAAACATGCGTTCTTGCAATAATTCTTTCTGTCTTGATAGAATAGGATTGTCTTTACCTCCATCCTCGCTGAAATTACAACTTTTAAACATGGATAATGGAATAATAACCGATTCTTTAAAAGAAGCCATGTTAGTAAATACGATAAATTCCAAAAACTAACTGCAAACTGAAAATGCTTGTTTATCTTAAAGAAATTAGCTTCACTACATCAGCACTACAATAAATTCTGAATAATAGCCCCCAATGCTGGGATGAGGAATGGAAGAAAACCTCCATTCTGCTTCAAAACTGATTTTCGTTCCTTCACAGTTATTTTCGGCTTCACAATCTTTCTTAAAGTATCTTTATATTTCTTCAGTTTATCAAATTCAGCTTTCTTTAATGAAACATTGCCCCTTAATACATTATAAACTGAATCGCAAATAGCATATATTTCATCTGGACTTGCTGATTCCAAAAGTCTGTTACGTTTCTTAGCATTATTTTTTGAATTGCACAATAAAGCTAAGAAATGCTTATGTCTGTGAGCAAATTTTTCTTAGAAATTTTCTTCTTCTTATTAGGAGCTCGTTCAGAACCTGAATTCTGAGTTTTTTTCCGGTTAACTTCTTTATTATATTCCATTTTTACGCTAGTAAAATAATATTACCATGATTACTAGTCTTATCTCAGGAATATTTAAATGCTTAATTTACTTAACGTTCTGAGGTATGAAAACGTGTTGAACATTGCCGAATAAATTTGAGCGGAACATAGCATTTCTAGGAGTTTGTTGGTGACCATCAATAAACAAATAACCATGAGGTCTATCAACAGCATGCGAAAATATATTCACAAAACAGCGTTGATTCTTAGGCATTAATCTTCTTCCTAGAGTATAAGCTATAGTTTGATCTAAAGGAGAATTAAAAATGCAAAGATAAGTAGCATTTTTTGTAAAATTCTTGCGCTCCTTACCTTCATGAAATAAATTCTGAGAAATAAAAATAATACTTATGTTTTCATGATGAGTGCGTTTAGTAAAAAATTCAGTTATCAACTTATTATTACCACACTCATGCATTAAATCATCAAAAACTGCAAGCCCGCACTTGCTAGGATCGATTAAATCATCGAAGGATTCTGGCAATCCTTGGTGAAATTTTACATTCTTAGTTGATAAAAATGGATCGCGAGGAAAAGTCTCACCATAGAACCAAAGAATATAATCAAAATTATTGTCAATTACTCTATCACTATTTTTCAAAAGATCAATTACAAAAGAGGTTTTCCCTGAATTACTAGGTCCTGCTATAATAGAGGAAAAAGGTGTCTTCAGTCTAGCATCGAAGACCTTAAATTGTTCTTCACTTGGCATGTCTGAGCACTGTTATATTAGCTATAAATAAGTCATGTCAAAAATAAATATCATGAATCTTAACACTATTTCTAAGTTGAAATAACTCTCGCTAACTCTTTAGCATAAGCTCCGCCACGTAATATTTCATTATCTTTATCCAGCAAAACTTAAGTAAATGGTTTAGTATGGAGCACAAAAGCTATTTGAAAAACTTCTTGTTTCCAATTGATAAGAAACCTCTGTTAAAAGTTTTTCTATATTTAGTTAATCTAACTTTATCTCCTACTTTAAATTTTGAATCTAACTTATTTGTGAAAAGGAAATCTTTATATTGTTTCTGCCATGAATCAGCCTCGTTACTTTTATTTACTTCAGAAGGACTTAAACCCAATGAGCGATGTTTTGAACGATTATAACTATAAACTATGTCCTGAAGAACATTATAATATTTCTTTGTATTACTAGCTTTCATATACTTAAATAACTTATTTTTGTAAGTTCTTATAAACCTTTCTACAATGGCGCATTTCGGATCCTGTGAAGTTGAAAATTGGTGAATTCCATTTTTCTTTAAATATTGTGCGAATATTCCTTTGAATTCAGAACCTAAATCACACTGAAGTAATCTAGGTTTTGTTTTAGCTCTCTTCATTATCTTAGTGAAGGCCTTAATGGTTTCAGAAGCCATCTTGGTTTTCATAGGTTCAACATAACCAAATCTTGAGAAACAATCAATTACAGCTAGAATATTGGTATAACCTTCATTATAATCTCTCAATTGAGGTAATACCATGAGATCTATCTGCCACTGATCATTTAATCCTCGTACAATTATTTTTCTACGAACAAAATTCTTTTGAACCGGCTTGAAAGAAGTGTAAATTTTACTATTCTGGAGAAATGTTTTAACATCCTTCAAAGTAGTTTTAGCATTGATCAACTTAGCAGCCTGGTATAATTTATTTATAGAAGAAAAAGATGCCGGATGTTTAGGATTAAAATAAATAGATATCAAAAGATCATAAATGCTTCTCTTCGGAGTAGACATGATACTAGTAATCACAAGAAATGATCAACTTCAACTATAAAAACAACACACAGAAAATCTTGAAAACAACACACACACACAATATCGTTAACAGAAACACTAGATCCACACAGAAAACCTCAACACAGCATAGATTCAAGACTACTAAACTGCAAACACGAGCAAATAAAGCAATCACACATCAAATGAAATAAACCCATGCTGTAACTATGAAACAAACGCGTTAAATCCCTAATCTATATATGCACATTATAAACAACTCGAATTCAAAAAGCATCAACTTGAAATAGAGTGCTTATCTAAGCTTCATACAAACCGGTTATCCGTAGCATGTAATCGCAATAAACACTCGCATTCAATATTATTAAACCTAGAATTTGAGGTAATTACTTCGGTTATCCAGAAGCAGCAATACAGAGAAATAAAATTCTCAATATCGACTTAGTAAATAAATATAAATATAAAGTAAGTAAGTAAATTAAATAAAGATTAATATTCTCGCTTCTCTCAATACGCTTAGTTTATTTTATAAATAAACCTAAATATTAGTAGACTAATATTCTCGCATTGAATATAATATGTCATAATCAAACTAGTTAGAAATGAACAAAGTCTTTAACTCTGCCTCATTAGCTATCAACTTAAGCGGTAAAAGCAAGCCTAAACTAGTTAACTCAGAATTTGTAGATTTGTTTTTAGCTCTAATTGAATTTCTATTTCTTGTCTGTCTGCTGGTAGCAGGTTTCAGTTTCTGTTTAGTTTTTTGAACTCTTGGCTTGGAAATCTTATCTTTAATCTGTACTTTTGCTCTAGATCTTCGAACTGTCTTATTATCTTTGCAGTTCTTAATATTAGCTTCCTCCATATTTACTTTTGGAACTGAAGTAGATGACGGCTTTTGCAGAAAAAGATTATCATCACTCGAAACTATATCTTCCTCCCCAGATGTTATTACCTTAACACTACTCTTATCATCATCTTCCCCAGAAAGTGCGTTATTATCATTACAACTATCTTCCTGTGTTAGATATTTAGATGTGCTATTCTGTGCGTATTTCTCTTTCTCCTTTAAATGCTTTTTATGACAAGATTTACATCTAAGCTGATCTTCGGTAAAAGCTTGTGCCTTTTCATATGGTTTGTGGCATCGAATACATTCACGAAACATTGATTTTCCGCATGGTAAACAGTATTTTTTACCTTCTACTAGGGGATCATCTACACCCCCGCACCAGCAGCATGGAAGTGACATTATTAATAATAGAAAAAGTGAAATGGTTATTATTAGTTCAATTTAAACCCGCTCAGTATTATTTTAAATAAATCCTTATCACATGGATATTTAAGCTAGCTATATATTCCGACTTCTTCGAGGGCTTGATAAAGAACCTAATCTCAGAGATATTTTTCAGTTCTGATCCAATCACAGGCTAATTTCTTCGTGAAACTCAAATTAGTCGTCTGCTTAAGTCAGGTATCTTGAAATAATCTTTTACGTTTATTTCTTTTATCTATTCTATCTATTTCGTAATTTCCATAAGCAAAAGAGCTTATTCCATCAGAACAAAGCCAGCGTTTGTCTTCAAAAGGAGATAAAGCCAATTTGTTTTCTCTAACTGTATATAACTGATGTTTGAAACTTCGGATAGTATCATATTTTACAAAAGATCTCAAACAATGAAATAAGCATTCTTTAAACTGATCATGATAGAGGTTCTGAACAGTTGTTCTCTTAATTCCTTTAACCCTTTTAATAACTTCTCCTGAACTCAGTACAAAGGAATACATTTTAGGTCTTAATGCAATAAATTCTAATATTCTATTTCCTGCAGCTTCGTCTTTGAATTTTCCTAAAACTTTCAAATTATCCAAAGAATAAAATTCGTTTTTCTCATCTAAATTAGAAAAATCAAAATAATGTCTTATCTTGTAAAGGAGATCTGAAAAACGTTTGTTATCTATAAAATAAATCAAAGAATCGGTATCACTATATAAAAGTTGAATTGATTTCAAGTCGAATGTTTCCAACATAACATTATAATGAAAATTAAACATGTGCATCTTAGATAAATCTAGAATAGTAAAGCCTATATAAACAGGTTTATCCAAATCCACTATAGGGTTCTTATACTGTATACCGACAAAATTAGGATCAAAAGCGTGTAAAGAATGAAAAGTTGGTTTTTTTATTAATGAAGCACACCTAGCTTCACTTGATGTCAAAACCATCTTCATCCGCCTCTTAACATTTTCCATGCATTTACCGAAAGTAGAGTTGTTCATAAGCTTAAAGAATTCTTTATCGAAATCAGAAGTAGCTTCCTTTCTTTTTTGATTATTGAATTCTATATATGGTTTCATCCAACAAGCCTGTTTGAAAGAGACAACGCGGTGAATCTCGAGAATTATTAAACCTAATTGAAGATAAAGTTTTAAAGTTCTATAGTGGATGATATATTTCTCCTTCCTAGCCACAGTTGAAATTAATTTAAGTGGACTTTCTTTATATTTCATCTCAAATTCTCTTAAAACAAATTTAGCATATGGAGAAAGTTGGTTGTATTGTATAGATATTTTCTCGGGACCTAAAGGAAACATGTCATGATAATCATGCAAGTAAGATGGATAATCTAAAGTAACTTCTAAAATATAACCCACAGGAGCATCATCAGAAATCTTAGAAACGTCAAAAGATGAATATTCTTGTGGGTTCACCCAACAGAAATCTTTGAAAGGTAGGGGCTGAATCATAGCATAACCGTACAAATTATTACAGTCATAGTAAACTATATGCTGATCTTTATTCTCAACTTTGGCATATCTATGAACTACATTTGTCATACCGCCTCGTATACCATTCTCAAAAAAATAAAACATATCAATTTCATGGATCAATTCAAGATGAACTTTAGTATGTTTCAACATAGCATCATAACTGAGAGCAGGAGCTGTTAAATATTTTGCAGGATCTACACCGTAATATTCTAATGCTTTTTCCCTGAAAGATTCGAACACATCTGCTAGCAATAAAACATCGATCTTTAAATAAAGTTGCAAATAGTCCTTAATACTTTTACAGTTAAATTTTAAAAACATTGATAAAGCATGTTCATATTCTGAAATAGTTATATTCTTATTAGCTATAGAATTAAAAAAATCCTCTCGAGGCGGAAGTCTCTTCTCCTTTAGTTTTGACCAAGAATCTATATAATCGTAGCACATAACGCCTTTCCGAATAACATAAGGCAAAAGCTCTTTATTTGGGAAAAACTTTCTAGTTTCTTTTAAATCGTTTTGATTTTTCTTTGCTAATAAGTTAGCTAAATTTGATAAAGAATTTGGTAGAAACTGAAAAGAATCAATAAACACGAAGTTATCAAGAAAGATCGATAAAAACTTTTCTGATGTTCTTGGTATTACATGAATATCTAACTCTTTGAGATATCTATGTATAAACTTAACAATAAAATGCAAATCATAATTCATTGCATTATGCATAACTATAGGTATTTTAAATTTGGAAAAAACAATTGAACTATAAACAAGATTACATGTATTGCAACAGTAGTTAACATCTCTTCCCTTCCCCTCTCTTCCCAAGTGCGAATGATCAATAACTTTTCTCACATTAACATCTCTGAATGAGGTGTCGCAGAGGTAGCATGAATGTTGCGAACTAAGATGAGCTATGTCTCTTGAAGTTAACTCAAGAGGTGATCTGTTATTATCAAAAATATAAGATATTTCAGCTCTCATATTATATATATAAGCTAGAAATCTCTGGATGACTAATGGTCCTACATAAAGAAAAGGTGGTCTTGAATATTCGCTATATTTAGATAGTAGGATAGCTCCTACTGCATTTAAAGTATGCTTTGTTTTCAATGTGCTCTTGCCCTTGGGTGTATTCAAAGTTTCATTGTAAGTCTCGAAATCAGCATAAATAATAAAATGATTTTTAATTTGTTTAGAAATATTATTAAACTTTAGTTTAGATCCTCTGAGAGGTAATCGGTAAGACTGTCCAGTATATATATTACTAGTACAATTTAGAGTCTTATGAAGCTGATGTGAAATCTTAGAATTGAAGGAAACTAGACATTTAGGACAAAAAAACCTCGATCTCTTCCAGAAAAATGGAGTAATAAAAGAATCAAGATTTCTTATCAACATATAATGACTCTCGTATAAAAGAAGATTAACGTGTTTGCGATGATGATTTTCATTAAAATTAGTAGAAATATACATAGGATAAGGTAAAAACTTGCCATGCTTATCTTGGAAAAGCCCGAAAACATTAATAGTTAAATCATTATTTTTCTCGAACTTAACTACCTCACTTAACTTTGTAGGAAAAGAAATACCTTTCAAATCAAAACTTTGCACCAAATCAAGATAAGAAGTGAACCTTCTAGGATTTGAACATCTCTTAAAAGCAGCCATAACAGAATATAAAAAGCATCTTTGATCCTTACAAGGTATATTTAAGATAGAATGCTTCAAAGAAATCGGAAGTTTTAAAGAAGAGCAGCCCCCAAAAGGATTACACTTAAAAATAGATAAACGTAAAGAAATAATCTCTTTCAAAAACCAACCTGATCCCATTTGAATAAAACAATCGAAAAAAGCTAATACTACTCTCTTAGCATGGGCTAAATCTCTCTTAATAGAATGAAAAGTTAAAACTTGAATCATTGGACTATGAAACCAAGGTTTAGTTTCAAAATAGGTCTCTCTCTCCATATGAAATTTACCAAGTAAAACATGTAGAGATAATTGAAATTTAATACCGCCATGAACAGAAAGCGCTTTACTTATTTTTCTAATCAAAACTTTAGACTTTAAATGCAGGAATAACTCAGCATCTATACAGTCATCAGGAATCAAATCATAATAGACAACTAGATCACCTAGTGCCTTCTGTTTCTTTGGAAAAAGTTTCTTCATTCCTCAGAAACCTTCCTGAAATGTAAAATAAGTATAACTACGCCATATTCAAAGCGCACAAGATTTCCATCATCGGTTCTAATACTAATTTCTATTTCCTGTAACTTATCATAGGCCAATTTCTTATAGAGAGGATTAGTATAAGTCATCTTTATATAATCTCCAAATTTACCTCGAGCTCTAACGGTTCGCAGCAGCTTAGTTGTAATATTGCCTACGTATTCAAAATCTACAATATTCGAATACATATACAGATTTGAAGTTTCTGTTGGAAAAACTGGAACTCCATGCCTGATATATTCTATTCCAAACTGAGGCCGTAAGAGATTATCATAAGATCCATGTTCATTTAAACTCAAAACTGCATTAACACCTTCAATAGAATCATAAGGTTGCTTTTTAAACAAGCGAGGTCCTTGAAATTCAATTACATTATTTTCATGATTTATAATGCCCTCGCAATTACTTAAACGAAGAACTCTGGCTAAATATTCTGATATAAATACTCTATCACCAGCTCCAAGATATAAAGTGCATATCAAATTTTGCTCATCTGTTTTAATATGAGTGTGTCTTTTATAGTTAAAATAACCAGGATAATTCTTAATCAGATCCTGGTCTATATCACTGAAACGATCGTTTATTTCTTTAATTAAATCTTGCATTCTATAATTACCAAATTTGTGTACAAAAACTCTTGTAGCAGTTTTATACGAATCTCGATAAACCTGTTCATAAGCATTAGTAATTTGTTTAAGAGAAGGATCCTTCAACCGAAAAATTTCTCTAACTAAAACAATAGTCCTATCTTGCTCAGGATGCTTATTAACATTGTACCAAGACTTAGGAAAATCAACTTCTGCTAAAGCTACCTCCCAATAACCTTTGCATTCTAAAGGAATAGGAAGTTGGGTAACAAAAGAGCTTGTCTTATTTTCTCTATTTGGATGAGGAACATTAGAAACTAGCGTATATAAAAAAACGCTTGACTTTCTGTCAGCTGCCATTCTTATCAAAATCAACTCAACTCATGAAAAAGCACTCAATCACAAGAATATTAATTCATGTAGAGCTTGTCTTATTATCTCTATTTAGTTGAGGAACATTAGAAACCGCTTGACTTTCTGTCGTTTGCCATTCTTATCAAAATCAAATCAACTCATGAAAAAGCACTCGATCACAAGAATATTAATTCATGCAGGTAATTATTTAAGAATTTAAACTCCCATTGCGACTCTTATAATACTCAGCATGTGATAAAAATTCTCTCTTGCATGCTGCTCGACTCAAAGGGTTTATTAAAGGGTTTCCTTCAAACCAAAGAGTCTTGCAATGCGGACAAGGAGTATAGCGTCGCATAGATCGAGCAAAGAAATCACTGAAACATGATTCATCATGAATAGGACGTGCGCAACATCTCAAATAAACAACTGGAGTATCGGCTCCTTTATAATTAAACCTTATTGAAGTTTGACAAACTACACAAGGCAGATTGTACTCAGAAAAAATCAGATTGCGATAACGAGAAACATCGCGAATTTTCTTAGCTAGAGCTCTTAAACTTCTTCCCTCATGAAAATTTGTTAGGTTAGCCAACTTAATTACATCATGATCAGAAGAATGAATATAATCAGATATTGATCTTATAATAGACTTTGTAAAAACATCATGAATACCGAAATACAAAACTCCCATTCTTAAAGCTTTCATTAAACTTTTCCTATCACTCCACATATTTTCCAAAATATATTCTAAAATCATATTACAATGAAAAAAAGAGGCGAAAAAAATAAGTGAACCATAATCATAAGTCTTAAACCCCCTCTTGATTTGGTGCGAAGTTTTCTCATCATCTGACATTAGTTCTAGCAAGTTTAGCGCGTCTTCTTCACTCAAATAAGGTTGTGCAGGAATTTCAATTGTAAGAGGAATTTCAATATCTCCAGAATAAAAAGACACCATAGCCGAAAAATAGAGACATCTCATCATAAGCAAGCGAAAACCCTCATCTAGCTTCATCATGTTTTAACTGAAACTAAATATTCAAATACTCACAGATCCGAATTGAATCCTATAAGATAAATAATTTTTCAACAAAATTAATAAAGAAATGCAATAAGTTGAACATGTACTTATTGTCGTCTAAGCTTGATATTTCCTAGAAATGATAGAATAAGACCTTATAGGTGGAGGAATAAAAATGTGCCTTTTAGGATCATAATCAGAATGTTTTCTCAGAATATGCAAACGTGAAACAGCTAAAGTTGAAAACCCTTTACGACAATAAGAACAAATAACTAGTTTTTTGCTTTCGGTCCTCTTTTGTCTTTCGTTGCTTTAGAAAGAGCTTGTGCACAATGCAAAGGACAGCTTGAACAGGATTCCATATTAGATGGAAGCAGATTATTCTGAAGCACTTCTGCATGCTTCCTCAATCTATCTGAAATTTCAATAAATTTTTTAAAATTTGCTTCTATTTTATCAGTTTGATCCTGATATCTTATCGAGTAAGGAGAAAAATCTTTTAGTTTTTTACCACTTTCTGAAATATTTACTTCGATGTCCTTCTCTGACTTATTTGATGAACAATGTGCATCATTTACAAAAGAACCTTTATTTGAAGCAGATGCGTGATCTGAAGAAACCTTCAGAGTTTCCTTTAGCCTATTTAATTCCATTAGAAAATCGTTACTATCCTTTGCTTTATTTTCATCAATTTTTTCCTCATATTCATCTGTGTCCGATAAAGAGAGATCCCTAGAGAGGCTATAATCACTAACCTGATTCACTGTACTGTTTACACTACTAGCAGATGGTTTTTTAACTACTGAAGGACGCTTTTTTCTTTTAGAGGGTAATGTGCGCCGTGAATCCGTTATCTCAGCTTCAGAATCTGAAGAGTTGGTTGAAGTGATAACTTCGTTACTTTTAAACTTTCTGTCCAATTTTCTTTTCTTAGATAAAGTACCATTAAATCTGCTTGCTGTTTTAGTTCCCTTACTACTTTTATAAGAATCATGAAATTTAGTTAATTTGTGATATTTCAAATCAGTTTCAATAAACTTATTCTCGCTCTTAGACCACTGAATTACTAAAGGCGTACCGTGTTTAAAAAGACTCGTACAAGGAGAAAAATGACATGATCTCCCATCTCCAGTATAAACTAGAATGCCAATCTTGAGAATATCAACAAGATTCTGCAATAGAGTACTTTGATGCGATCGAAGATCGAGCCGTAATCTCTCATCATCATTTGACAAAATAAAATAAGCATAATTCCTAGTAGAAGAGTTTCCTTTCAAAACTGAAAGAAGAGCGGCCTTCAACTCCTCTCTGAAAATAGTAAATTGGCTATCCTTAGAGCTATCTTTCAGAGAGATATAACTGAAATGAAAGGGATGTTCGAAATTTGTCTTAACACTCTCCCAAAACTCACTGTTTTCAGAATGAGCAGTTGTTAAGAAACTAACTATAGTTTTAATCAAGTTGTCTAGCACAGAAGTCATGTTTGAAAATTATCAAGATAGCATAACCTGATATTGTCACAAAAGTTACAAAAGTCAGAAACGTTGCTAGTCAAGCAACTTCCTCTAAAAGTATGAGAAAAAGTGAAAACAGTACTTTCACCCTTTATCTTGATACGCAAACTAGAAAAATAAAAATCTGAATTCACAAAAGGTAACCACACTGAATCGGAAGAATTTGATTCTTTTATTTCAAAGTCGTATATGTTCGAAAATGTTTCTATAATCTTTAAGCTAAATACTTTAAAACTGATCTTCTTCTGCACCAATATTTGAAAAGTAATTTGAATATTCTTTGGAAACATATAAACTGAAAGCAAATCCTCGACACAAAATTGTTTTATAAATTCGCAAACTTCTTCAGCTAATAATGTAAGATTTCTGAAAAAAAATAAAAAATTCCTCCTCAAATAAATCGAACAAAAACCATTTCTTGTTAACTTTATAGTATAAGCTCCTAAGAAATTTTGAGGAAATGTTTGCAATGATATGGAAAACTGCTCTGCAGATTTAATTCTTTGTAGAATTATGTTATATATATATATATATATATATATATATATATTAAGAATAAAACCTAATGAGTATCGTATTAATGGATTTCTAAATCCCTTCAATATAAGTATGTTTTACAAAAATAGGATTCTCTCAAAATGACCTAGTTTTCTAGCCCCTCAACACACATAGACATCTGGGCACTGAAGATGGGAAGTTACCTCTCTCGCTTGTGAGTTGCTCTCATCACGTTCCAAGCTCGAGGCGTTCGCTTATTCCAAGAACTGCGCATTTCTTAACACTAGTAGAAGGCCTCTCTTGTTTCAAAATAAACTCAACCATGTCTAATATAGGTATAAGTCTTAAAAACTTCATAAGCGCGATGGAATCTGGGATGATTTGCGCTACAAACAATACTATCTATTTCGGTGAAAGAAATAGATAGACGAATCGCTAAATCTACCCAGTCTGAACATAGCCTTTCAGATAACTTTAAAAATAAAATCTGAATAGTTTCGTCAGATATGAGCAACACATTTTTATCATGATCCAGTATAAAACTTAAAACAATTTCCTTAAGGTCTTCATGATGTATTTGTGTAAAAGCTGAAAGTAAATCGTTCAGGGATGAAAGTGGTCCATGAGAAAAAAACTGGAACTTCGCGCGCGCGGAATTACATGCATAAAGTTTTTTAAAACTGTTTTAGCAAAAATAGCTTATAAATAGTTATATTGCAGAATAACCCATGTTTCAATCTATGCTTATTCAAATACCACAATATTTGGTAATTTCTCAAAACTTTGTATTTCTCTTAATTATTGGTCATTTTTGACATTTAACATATCATTTTGCATAAATAAGCCCTAAAATTATAAGAACTGAAACTCCATTTTCGCACCATGACACACCCTAGATCTAGAATTTCGCACGGTGACACGGACCGGATCTATAATTTAGCACGATGACATGAACTGGATCTAGATTTTCGCACGATGACATGGACTGGATCTAGAATTTAGCACGATGACATGAACTTGATCTAGAATTTAGCACGATGACACGGACTTGATCTAGAATTTCGCACGATGACACGGAGTGGATCTAGAATTTAGCACGATGACATGAACTTGATCTAAAATTTCGCACGATGACACAGACTGGATCTAGAATTTCGCGCGATGACACGGACTGGATCTAGAATTTCGCACGATGACACGGACTGGATCTAGAATTTCGCACGATGACACGGACTGGATCTTGAATTTAGCACGATGACACGAACTGGATCTCCCGTACTACTACTGGTGCCTAAGTACAACAGAGGGCGACACCTGCAGCAGTGACTTGGCAGGTAACACAGGGGACCGTTTCAATAAACAGGGACGTCCCACCCCCAAAGACGTCTTTGTAATGTTCCTTGCAGCAACCTGTTTGCGACGTCTTTGACAAATTCTCCAGCGACCGTTTCAATATAAAATCGCAAATAGGTCGCTCCAGCGACGTCTTTGGTCCCCCAGCGAAGTCTTTAGAGGTCCCAGCGATGTCTTTGGGGGTCCCAGAGACCTCTCTGGAAGAGGTCACTGGTATAAGCAAAGACGTCGCTGCACCACTGAGTTTTGGAGAATCTTTTGTTGAAAGGACAACCCTGTTAAAACTCAATTTTAGTGTTATTTTTCTCACATTCTATATCGATATAATGACTATGAAATCAAAGCTAATATTTTTTAGAATGACTACACATCTTTCTTAGATCATAATTCGCAACATTGTTGATTGTATAATGGTTTAAATGCAAATGTCTCTGAGTGGTCGCAGGCCCCAGATACACCTCCCTACCAGTCTCTGGCTGGCGACCACTACAGCGACGTCTCTGGGCAGAGAGGATTTTATTGAAATAGTCTCTGCTGCAACGACGTCCCCAACAGCGACATCTTCGTGAAGAGACCACTATGGCGACGTCTTTAGACCTTATTGAAACGGTCCCCAGGTTACCAAGGCCCCTGAACTCTAAAGTTAGTAGGAAGTTACAAGTGACAGTATCGTGATTATATACACCACTGTTTCATTATTATTATCATTTCATTATTACTCTAGGGCAAGTCAGTTACGAATAAAATTTAGTTGATTTAGTATTAATCTAAAAATTATGCTTATCACCCTGGGTCAATAGGTAACCTATTCTGGTGTCCTTCACCCAAACTACCCTGTCCCGAACATTCACTGTGAGACAGGGCAATGGTCAGGGATGGTCAAGGCCATACCTGAGTGAAGGTCATTCATTTGGAAGTATGTCAGGTATACTAAGGACAAGGCCATAGATAAGAAAGGGATAGATTTAGTTCTAGATTCACTTTATACCTTGAGGCTTAGGTGACCCTGTGTAACATGTCTTCAGGCTGGTTGTTCATGTGTGGGGACCAGTCCCGACACATAATTATGTTTTCAATAGGAAGACGATAACCTCAAAAGATGAGATGGATGTACATAGGTTTTGTAACGTGGAATTTCTTAATATTCAACACACAAGTTTGAGACATTTCAAGATTTAATGATGGATATTACATAGAAATATTTTATTGACCAACACAGAATGTTGCATACCTCTAATTTATTATTTAAACCAATGCTTAGAATATAGGATTAGAAAAAGTAAAAGCTCCTCCCTTTAATAACGGTAATTATTTCATGCACTATTGTAGGTAATATAGATTGAAAATAAATTCTATCACACCGAACCCGACTCGAGAATTGTGTTGGATGTAGTTTTATTTGAGGGTAGTATTTGCAATCAACATGTTTCGTCCGTTGATGGAATTCATCAGGTAATATAGATGTTTATGTATGTGTTACTTTTCACGATGCTAGTTTTTTTTTATCATATCAAACCACAAATTATGCCATGATGATTGAAAATGTCTATACTTATGCCTTTTCACTTGTCTACATATTTCTCAGCATGCACCAGATTTAAGCTTGTCTGCAGGTGAACTACAAATATAAGCTATCTGTTGTGGGGAGAATTGACCTTAAGCTATCAAATACATCAAGTTTTCCTGATTGGCTGACTAGTCTCCAGAAATGTTACAAGCAATTTTTACTATAGATCATGGTGGATAGGGTCCCAGACATGAACTGTGAGTTCAGACACACAAATAAATTATGTCAACCAATATTTATACGAGATAAATGAGCACCCAAGTGTTCCTTCAGATCTTTCTTTGATGAGAACCCGAATATACACAAATCACACTGAGAGTAATGCGACCTTCCTTGGTGGTGGAATTTGATCAGATGTGGTGTTAGATACTCGCGGAGAAGGAAGCCCTTGCTGCAGTACGGGCACACAAACGGTAGCTCCCCCCGGTGTCTCATCATGTGCCTCTTGAGTAAAGATGTGCATACAAAGCCTTTACCACATACCTCACACAGATGAGGCTTTCTTCTTTTGTGGGTAAGGATGTGGTACTTTAACAGGGAGGAATCAGCAAAGGCTCTCTTGCAGATATGGCACACATAAGGTGTTTCTCCTGTATGCCTAAAGACATGTTTGCGAAGGGACGTGGCGTGTCGAAATCTTTCAGGACAGTGGGGACAAGCAAGAGGCAGCTCTCCTGTGTGAATCGTCATGTGGACTTTCAGATTAGGCTTTCGGTTAAAAGCCTTGCCGCAGTGAGGACAAACAAAAGGCTTCTCTCCGGAATGAATGAATGAGTGGGCCTTTAGCTTGCCAGTGGAGTCAAAAGATTTACTACATTCACTACATTTATGGTATATGACTTTTTTAGGAGGTCTAGTGTGAGTAATGAGGTGCTTTTGTAACCCTGAGGGTTTAACAAATTCCCTGTCACACTTTGGACACTTGCTTTTTTCAGGGACTGTGTGAATGCGCTCAATGTGCTGCCTCAGGTCTGCCGAATGACAGTACCTCTTGTCGCACTGTGAACACCTGTATCTTTTGCCTGTGTGCACGGCCATATGGCCTTCTAGGGTCAACATGCTGTGGAACTTGTCCCCACACTGGGGGCACACAAGTTGTTGATGACTTTTGGAAATGTGCCGGTCGAGTCGGCGGGCATCACAGAAGCCTTTGTTACATAAGGCACAAACATAAGGACTTACGCCATGCGAGATGAGGTGTGTTTTCAGCTTGAGTTTGGAGGTGTAGGATTCATCACAGTGGGGACATTTGTGAGGGTTCTCAACTTGATCAGAGTTCCAAGTTTTTCCTTTTTGTTGTAAAAGAGAATACAGAGTTTCACCATTTTGGTTTTCGTGAGTTTCCATGTGAGTTTTCAGACCACCTTTGAGGGCAAATCCTTTGCCACATTGAGGACACAGGAAAGGCTTCTCTTCTGTGTGAGTCAACAAGTGTCGAGCCAGCCTCGCTGACCCACCAAACCTCATATTGCACTGTGGGCACCCATGGGTCCTCTCATTGAAGTGTGTATCGAGGTGAATGTGCAGACCTGTGGCTGTGGTGCACTGCTTCCTGCACATTGGACATACATAAAGATTGCCACTGGTTTGACCGCACATGTGTGAAGCCGCTGATTCTCGATCCATGAAAGCAGCTTTGCACTGAGAACATTTGTGGGGAATTGTTCCATGGTGAGTCTGTATGTGTGACTCAAGCGCCACCTGATCGATGAAAGCCACATCACAAAATGAACATATGAGAGATGTTTCCTTGAGGTGAGTCTGTAGGTGCGCCTCCATGGCGGATGCACCCAAACAGGCGACGTCGCAGTGCAGACAAAACTGTGGCTTTTCCTCATTGTGCACAAACATATGTGTGACAAGCAGCAAGGGTTCGCTAAAACCCTCGTTGCAAACTCCACACACATGAGACATTCTTGGTTTTGCTGTCACACCACTAAAGAATCTTATCCTTCGCTACAGAAGATCTCAGCTCTACTTCACGTTAATGAGTTTAATATGTAATCTCTTCAGTTGCATATTACAACCTTGTTCTCCGTTGACTGATTCTTTCTCCCTTTGCTGTCTTATTTCTTCTTCACTCCATTTCTGGTCCAGACCTAGAGGGAAAGTAACAATAACCTTGTAAGTGGGTTTTGACATCTTGTTCATCAGTCTTGAAGTTTTAGCTGCTGTCTGCAAGTGCTGGGTGAATGTACATTTCATAGCTGCTGTAAATGAAGAAATATCTGTCCCCTGCTGCCTGTTAAGTAATGAAAAAAATGTTGTATATGTAAAGCATTCAGAGAAAATGTGTTTCTCTTAGTACTGCATGAATGTGCCTTGATCTAAACTCCAGGTGTAGCAGGTGCAGGGAAACTTTCAAACAGTGTGATAAAAATTATATATTTTGAGGCAAAGTAATACACTGGACACACACATGCAATAAAGGCCCGGCAGGTGGGGAGAAGGGGAAAGTGATGAGCCAGACTCGGGATAGGCATGTAGCACTGAACTCGAGATGAAACATGTCGTTTCCCTGAAACAAAGCCACAGCCAAGATCCTGAGGCTTCCTACCTCCCCACTCTTACTAGTTATGACCATGAATCTTCATGAGACACTATTGTGCACCTCAATGATATTGATGAAAATGACGATGATGTAAAAGTGGTGAAGGTGATGATCAGATGTGTTGGAGTTTAAGGTCCACTCAGGATGTTTTCATCTAAATCGAGATTAACTTACATTTTTTGTTTTGTGCACAGCAGTGAAGATCAAAATATGAGGGTGAGAATGACAGCACAGATTGTTCAACAGTACCGCTGAGAATTTAACTTAGTTTGCTGCACAGAACGCTACATGATTTCCACTGGACCAGCCCTCCCTCAATTGTGCTATCACAAGGATCTTCTCAGGCGAGAAGTGGGATTCCCACATCAGGAATTAATTTGCGCATTATGTTGACTTGGAGGAGGCCATTCAGGGCTTGACAAATCATTTCAAAAGTTGGTTGTCCACCGGGCAACTATATGAATTATCTTGGTTGCCCAAGGCTTGCTTTGGTAGCCCGGAATTTCTTCATATCCAAAGTAATGTTTCAAAACAGTTTTACATTACTAAGTTTAATGTGTAAAGAAGCATTTAGTTCTTGGTCATGAAAAAAGATGAAAACTTTTTTTCAAAACAAGCCCAAGACCTGGTTGTCCGTCGGGCAACTAGACCCTTAAATCTGGTTGCCCAGCATCATTTTCTGGTTGTCCCGGGCGTCTGGACACCCGATTTGTCGAGCCCTGCCATTACCGCATTAAGGTTAGACTGCTG
The DNA here is from genome assembly GCA_936440205.1 of Lepidonotus clava. Lineage (NCBI taxonomy): Eukaryota > Metazoa > Annelida > Polychaeta > Phyllodocida > Polynoidae > Lepidonotus > Lepidonotus clava. The sequence goes on from OW387140.1 coordinate 55,036,612, forward strand.
TGATGAGGGACCATTTCGCTGGGCTCGCAAAATTGCAGAATAATCATTTTCCTACTTTCTATTTGAATATTTATTACATATCATTAGATATGTGTTGGAATAGACTATCTTTTGATATAAATCATATAAATATGGGGGTTAGAATAGAAACAGAAATTTATCAGAAACGTGAAAATCATGTTTACTACTTAATTTTTTTGAATTGAAATATCTCGGTGAATAATGAAGTAAAACGCATAATATTTCGTAAGCACATAGATAATACTCATATAGAGGGAACCGTGTCTCAGATTTTTTATTTAGGACCTAGTTCTGATTTTATGAAATCTAGAAAATGAAGTTGTCAAAATTGACAAAAATTGACAAAAAGTTACCCGTTTTTTGTCATAAAAACAAAACTAAGGCCTAAATTAATAATCTGAGACACGGTTCCCTCCAAATGAATGTTATTGACAATAATACCAAGTTTCAAAGCTGTAAACAAAATATTGAATTAGAAATCTTGGTTCAAAAAATAAAAGTGAAAAAATACAATTTTAATTCATATTTTCCAAAATCCATATCTTCACTAAATCTGTCATATATGATAAGATAAAGAAAATTATCAGCTTTAATCTGATGTATTACATGTTAAAATATCATTAATAGCTACGGAGATATTGCAATTTTGGTAAATTGACTGCTCATCACCGTAGTCTAACCTTAAAAAGCACTGAAACTTAAATTTTTAGCCATGATTTTTAGAAGTGCTCCCCTACAGAGAAGCCTGATGGGGCTTTTGATACTCAAGTTCTTGTTGTTGTTGGATTAGTTAAGTGTCCGGCCAACCCATCAGGCTTCTTTTACCAGACTTGTTTGTTTGTGGGATTAGTTTAACGTCCGGCCAACCCATCAGGGTTCTTTTACCAGACTGCACAAGGTAAAGCCTTTCAGCTCGTTTAACGCCACAGGGACGGTGACCGTATCTATGAGGTGAGGTGCCTATATGTATCAGTGGGACCCAATGCCCTCTTTATAGATGTTGTGCAGATGATGTCACAACTCCCAAATATGTGTTGGACGCCATATTTGTGATCAATTTAAAATCATTATCATTCAAAATCAAAGACCTCTATATCAAATTTTCTTTTAAAATGTATCTAAGACAAGCTTACAATACTTCCAGTCAGAAATTGATAATTATAGACAAAATTGATCACCACGTGGTGATGATCACCACGTGGTGATCACCAAAAAGTGGTCACGTGACCATGTGTGAACAAGGTCTATAGTGCTGCCTCACTGAGATATGTCATAGGCTTACATGATACTTCACCCAGTCACATTATACTGACACCGGGCCAACCAGTTATGTTTCGCGGTTCTTACTTTACACTTCTCCAGTCTCATGTACCATTTGTCACCTTTTACCATCAGGAGGGGCTACCAGGAACCTATTCTTCTGAGAGGAACCCCCGCGGCAGGTGCCCACTGGGGGTATAGTGGAGTGTAAACCTGGGGCCCTACGTAGGAACCCCCGCGGCAGGTGCCCACTGGGGGTACAGAGGAGTGTAAACCTGGGGCCCTACACAGAAAATTCTATGGCCAGTGGAGGTCTGGTTACCCATTTAAATTAAGCACAGTAAATAAAGTGACATCCAAGTTAACAGAAATATTATAGATATATCAAATCTATTGATAATGTATTTATACTAAGCTCTTGCAGTTTACCCCCCCCCCCCCCCTCAATTAAATATATATTAACAGAAATTGGGCTCATGCTGCGAATATCATGTGAATAACTGGTCCCTTTAAGATGTTGACAATTGTCACGTATTAACACATCTGGGGAAAAAATAAATTCAAGAAAGAGATAGAAAAAAGTGCCTCTTCTCCCAGCTTCTCATCCGCTGTTTGGGCGCTGAACCTACAAGATTAGTTGAGAACAGAATTAGTACAAACAGTGAACAGTTCAACGTGTAAGACATGATAAACTTCAAAAAACTTACACTATTATTGACTAGTAAAGAATTAGACAATTAAGTGTGATCCCTCAGTGTGCATACATTTATTTCAATTTAATACAAATGGCCTAATGGCCAGAAAAAGACATGTGTAAATAGTGTGAGTCTTTAAGTCATATAAAAAGAATCCAAAATTATAAAACAATTCGACCTACCTACCCTATTTTCAGGGGCCAGTGATACCTGAATACAACTATTTTTTGGCCTTATGTGCCATTATTGAAACTACAAAGGACTACTCTCTGACCGAACACCCTGAAATAAGTGTTTCCTGACCAGCGGGTGATAAAAAATAATAGACAGTCAGGAAGACGGTTCTTTTTATCTGTATCATTTCTTTGTTTGGAAGGCAGGTTTTTGTTCACAGCTTTTTTGTTATAGCTCATCAGTTACATATGGCATTACCAGATATTGTGCTTTCTGTAATTTCAGAATCAAAAGTATGTCCAGGTTTTAACCATATGATCAACGGCTCCAAAATTTAAGTCCTTTGCCCTAAAAGATTATTATGGCAGAGATGCCATCCTGGTACCCCCACTCAGCTGCATGACCGGTAACCCATCAGTGTTCTCTGAGTTGAAAAATACCCCCTTTTTGCAGACTATTTGCCTAAAAAGGACCCTCAATTTGTTAATAAAAAAAAAAAGCTTACCTTTTAGGTCTGAAAAGTAGACCCTTATTTTTAAAATCACTGACTTTTATGGAGTCGTTTAAGGTTGGGTTTAGGTGGACCCAGCAAACATACTGCAAAGAGAAGAAACATGCTCCTTTTGTTGAAAAGTAGTACCCCTGTTCCCAAAACCATGGCCCTTTTCCTTCATATTCAAGGCAGGGCCCGACAAATCGGGTGTCCAGACGAAAGGACCTTTTTTCGCATTTTTAGAACACTGATGTGTTTCAAATTTGTGTGAGAGTTGGGGTACTGGGGATGCCACTCTTCAAATTACACAACCAGTGACATCGTCTACTGCACTTCAATAAACTCCAATACAAACATTCGGTGGGCCCTTGAAACCACTACAAGGCTACAGCATTATAACCCCACCGAAACGAAAATCAATAAATTGATGTACCTACCTAGTTTGTTTTTTTTAACCTGAACACAACTATATTTTCTTCAGGCCTTAGATTTAAATAATCTAGGGCCTGTCTGGCCCCTAGATTGTGGACATATGTTCACCGCTGTAGCGTCAGGTTGACATACACGGAGGGCCGTGTGACCAATGGGGTTGGTGTTAAGGCACTCACCAGATTCTTGTCTTTTCCAATCTGGTCTTTTCCTAGCATTTGGAAATGCAATGGTTTGTAGGGAGACTTCCAAAGTCGTTTGGCGGGACCCTGGTACTGATTCTGATTGGAGCAGTCTGAAAGGAAAACTTAACAAATCAATGGAGGAATATCATAAACAAGTGCATGGAAAATTATCCCTGTTCCAGCAAGAAACATTCTGTAAGTTGTTCCTGCCTGACACTATTTCAGGTAGATCTACCTCCATTTTTAAGGAAATTCAGAGAAACTTCTAAGACATTTTGAGAAATTTCTCTACGCATGCTGACGATCAGTTTCAAAAGTCAACCAGTATTTTATGTACTTCTGTTTTCCATTGATCCAGACATCAATCTAAAAAATCAAGGCATTTCCCTTAATTGTAAATTCCAAAAAATTACAACATCTTTAAATCTAGACAAATTATATATATATTCTGCTGAACTTTCAAAAAAGACAAATAATATTTTGAAGATAAACATCTTAGTGATTAATTCAGAATATCTGGTCGTCATGTGGACAACCACCATTCATTCTTTGGTCACCAGGCACACGTGGACAAGCAGATCTTTCCTAGGATTCCCTAAGTGGACCCTTTACTGATAATTTCCAATAATATGACCCTAAAGAGGCGAGCAGTACAGAGTGGAACTTTCCAGTATTTTCTAACTTATTTTGTGTGTTTTTACATTGAATTTGGGGAGGAAAGGTGGAATTTAAAGAAAAAAAATCTTTTGCGGGGGGTGGTCAGCCAGCCCTGCTACCCCCCCCCCCCCCCACCCCCTTACACGGGCCTGATCACTGACTTGCATGCCCAGTCACTGACATGCCTGTTTCGCTAGAGTACAAACAAAGTACTTCGTAATTTTGATAAATTAATAATTTTTCTAAAATATCTTTTCATTTTTGAATGCGATCATTTCCAACCAAATTTGGGCGAAGAGACGCACCCACTCACAATCGAGTCATAAATTGGCACGTTTTTTTTTAAATTTTCACTTAAATTTGAGGGCATAATTCGCACATTCTGTGTCAAATTCGCAGTTGTGCGAGCTTTTGCACACCCCTGTTGTGGCAGATCCAGGATTTCCAAAAGGAGGGGGTCAGCTTATTACTAAGGCGAAGTACTAAAAGTGTATCTATTTGCACACACACATGCGGCATTTCCCCCTCTTTGCCTAGTTTAGGGGTCCACCAAAAGCAGGGGGTCAGGACCCCCCTGGACCCCTCCTCTGGATCCGCCCCTGGCCTGCAGTGGGTCTCATTTAAGAAGGCCCACGGTATCTTAAGTGTTCCCAAAGCTTCTGTCAGCTTGAAATGGGTTGTTGTGATCTGCCCCACTCGACAGCTAGGGGGCAAGAGTTGGTCGGGGGCCTGGGAGCTCTGTGTAGGCACTACCAACGCAGGAATCTGGACACATTTAGCCATATTTTCTGTGACCAACCTGGATCCAGTCCAATTTTAGTGTTGTTCTCATTTTCAGGCATGTCAGTCATGGAAAGTCATTTCCACGCAAAAATAATAAAATTGCTCAGAAACAGATATAAACCTAATTTTTGAGGAGGGAAATCAAGGTTACAAAATTACATATTTACTTAGTCAAAATAATATAATAAATATTTAAAAGGCAGAGAACATTCTGACATCTTTTTACTTTTTTTGCAAAAATATATTGAGGTACCCCCACCTCCTATAGAAAAAATATTCTCTCCTCGGATTTGGAAGAATCTCAAAAATGATTTATAAAAAATAAATTAAAATGCAGAATTCTGCATTTCCGCGGAATTCTTACATGCCTGATTTTGCGATATCTCAGGACCTCTACTGAAGAGAATGGGTCGTACCTAGTATCATTTTAAAGCAGAAATCTGGACCTTTATTTTATCTGTAGCTTTCCCTGTACCAAGGTCAGGAGGAAAAAAGAGATGCTTACTTAATTATATATCTTTATTTTTTGTGGGCAAAAGTTTTCAAATCACGTGGTAAAGGAGGCAAGGGACTCGGAAAGGGTGGTGCCAAACGTCGCAGGAAGGTAGATCTACTTTGTGATAACATCCAGGGTATCACCAAGCCCGCCATCCGTCGTCTGGCACGTCATGGAGGTGTCAAGCGTATCTCTGGACTCATCTACGAGTAGACCCGTGGTGTCCTCAAAGTGTTCCTGGAGAATGTGATCCGTGACGCCGTCACCTACACCGAGCACGCCAAGAGGAAGACCGTCACCGCCATGGACGTCGTCTACGCCCTCAAGTGCCAAGGCCGTACCCTGTATGGTTTTGGCGGTTAAACACCAGTTGCTCTGTAACAACAGACAGACCCCAAAGGAAATTTTTTTTTGGAAAATGTACTCAGGGTCCCCCTCCCCCTCCCCCCCTCCGCTCCTCTGTTAAACCAGATATCATGTTTGTGGGCCCCCCTCCCCTGGCCTCCCCTCTTTCAATTCCTGGATCCGCCTCTGGTGTGCGAATGTCCGTGATCTGTGACGGTCGGGTCGGGTCAAAGATCTATTTTAGTGTGTCCGTAATTGTCCTATTAGGACAAGGACACCATAATTATCATGGTCCATGCAACGTCATTCTACTTCCGTTTTGTGTAGGTACCCCAATTATCGCATCATATTTCTTTCTTAAGGCCAAACAAAAAAAATTGTTGTGTTGAGGTAACATAGGTCGAAAAAAAATAGGGTAGGTAGGTCGAAAAAACTTTTTATTCCCTTTTTTTTCCCACTTGCCAAAGAGACCCGGCCAGTGTTGGAAATAAAAAAGATATTCCAAATATTCTCAAAAAGCATTTTTAGCACCTAAAAATACATGCCCTGAGTATCCATGTGCTGTTTTATGGTTTTCCATGGTACTTTAGGTCAATCCTTTGGATTCTGAAAAAAAATAATTAAAAATTTCCTAAAAAAAAGTTAGGGTAGGGCCAACAATTTAGGGTAGGTAGGGTTACCTGAACACAACAATTTTTTGTGTTTGGCCTAATCTAAGTTTTAGATGACAATAATTTCAATTTCTTTAATACATTATTTATGAACTAAAGTGCAATCGAAAATCATTTTTATAAATATTGTGTGTAAAAATGGATATTTTGACAGAATTTCAGACTGGCTTCCCCGGCAAAGTTTTCCTCTATAATCTATTGTGACAAAATCGACCAAAACTAATAACTATGAGTATGTTAATTTTCTCAATAAATTCTCTTGGAATGTAAAATACAAATGCAATACTTAATGTTTCTCAAATTTGGACCATTCTAAACTATATTACTAGCTTTAAAACAACTGGTACGGTATTCAACCGTTTCTGTATAAAGTGAAGAGAGGCGATAATCAGGGTAGATGCCTCAGGAACCAAAAAGGAAGTGCAAAAACGGCCATAGCGGACCGCGAGAATAGATCTTTGCCTTATGCTAAGGCCGTAGTGTGTGAGGCCAGCTTGGGCCAGGGGCTGATGAAGCGTGACAGTGAGCGATATTAAGGGAGTCTCAGTCTGACCACACTTATAATACTGAAAACCACTTTAAACGCCCTGAATCACTACTTTGGAACAGGTTCTTTGTCAGAACTATCCGACCCTTACCCTGAGTTGGTTACCTCGGCAGTATTCGGCCTGATTCCCGTCAGTCAGCTGGGGAGATGTTGACAAAGTGGTCGGGGTGTAGTTCTGTGGGTCGACACCAGGAGGCGACACGTGGAGAAGTGGGTCAAAGTGGGTCCAAGTGGGGGAAAGGAGGTCGACTTTAGGACGGCTGAGACACGTTCACAAGCTTCAACCACACCAATACCCGAAATCCAGCATGACAGCATGACCTTCTAGACACACCTAGCGAAGGATCTCACAGTGAGTTGATTCCATGTTAAAGAGAAACTGTAAAAGAGTGGACGAAAATAGGGTGTTTTGACTAGCAGATGACTGTCACACAAGTGACAACAGGTGTGGAAAAACGCCCCCCGCCCCGTGATAAACTGCCCTCCCTCTCCTCACACGGTGACGGTGGGATGGGGGAGGGGGGGGGGAGCCCTTTTGGGGGGGGGGGGGGGGAGCTGTTTCTCACAGCTGACACAAGGCCATGAAAATATGTCCCCCCACCTTCTCTTTTTCTTTTGTTGAACTTTTAAACTTAATTTTTCAATAAAATGTTTTTAATATCGAAACTGAGTAATTGAATATAGACAAGGTCTCAAGAATGATTTATAGTTCCCCAAAGGTCGATTTAATACCATTGTCATTGACCATGTAGACTGGGTGCTGACCATGTAGACTGACCATGTAGACTGGTCGCTGACTATGTAGACTGACCATGTAGACTGGGTGCTGACCATGTAGACTGACCATGTAGACTGGTCGCTGACCATGTAGACTGACCATGTAGACTGGGCGCTGACCATGTAGACTGACCATGTAGACTGGGTGCTGACCATGTAGACTGGGTGCTGACCATGTAGACTGACCATGTAAACTGACCATGTAGACTGGGTGCTCACCATGTAGACTGGGCGCTGACCATGTAGACTGACCATGTAGACTGACCATGCAGACTGGGTGCTGACCATGTAGACTGGGCGCTGACCATGTAGACTGACCATGTAGACTGGGGGCTGACCATGTAGACTGGGCGCTGACCATGTAGACTGGACGCTGACCATGTAGACTGACCATGTAGACTGACCATGTAGACTGGACGCTGACCCTGTAGACTGACCATGCAGACTGGACGCTGACCATGTAGACTGGGCGCTGACCATATAGACTGACCATGCAGACTGGACGCTGACCATGTAGACTGGGTGCTGACCATGTAGACTGACCATGTAGACTGGACGCTGACCATGTAGATTGACCATGTAGACTGGGCGCTGACCATGTAGACTGGGTGACCATGTTGTCCATAGGGTTATTTTAGTCCAAACGACCAGATTCGTTCCTCTCCTTGTTGACCTTCCAGTGATACTAACCTAATTTGCAATTTTTAATTTGTGGGGTTTGGTCACTAGTGTAGTGAAGTCATTGGCAAAGTTTAAAGTATGCTATTTTCACAGCACTGTAACTTGCTTTTTTTTCACAAAGTTAGACCCACGTTTAATTCTGCAACTGGAGGTGGTCTCCAACTAGTCCGTCTCAAACCCAACAGGTGTCTCCATGAGAGCCTAGCATCGTAAGATGGAACTACAGTCTTGTGGCCTTTTCAACTTGACCATGCAGACTGGATGCTGACCATGTAGACTGGGCGCTGACCATGTAGTCTGGGTGCTGACCATGTAGACTGGACGCTGACCATGTAGACTGGGCACTGACCATGTAGACTGACCATGTAGACTGGGCGCTGACCATGTAGACTGGGTGCTGACCATGTAGACTGGGCGCTAACCATGTAGACTGGGCGCTGACCATGTAGACTGGATGCTGACCATGTAGTCTGGTTGCTGACCATGTAGACTGGACGCTGACCATGTAGACTGGGTGCTGACCATGTAGACTGACCATGTAGACTGGGTGCTGACCATGTAGACTGACCATGTAGACTGGGTGCTGACCATGTAGACTGACCATGTAGACTGACCATGTAGACTGGGCGCTGACCATGTAGACTGGACGCTGACCATGCAGACTGACCATGTAGACTGGGTGCTGACCATGTAGACTGGGCGCTGACCATGTAGACTGGGTGCTGACCATGTAGACTGGGTGCTGACCATGTAGACTGGACGCTGACCATGCAGACTGACCATGTAGACTGGGTGCTGACCATGTAGACTGGGCGCTGACCATGTAGACTGGGTGCTGACCATGTAGACTGGGCGCTGACCATGTAGACTGGGTGCTGACCATGTAGACTGACCATGTAGACTGGGCGCTGACCATGTAGACTGGGTGCTGACCATGTAGACTGGGTGCTGACCATGTAGACTGGATGCTGACCATGTAGACTGGGTGACTATGTTGTCTATAGGGTTATTTTAGTCCAAACGACCAGATTCGTTCTTCTCCTTGTTGACCTTCCAGTGATACTAACCTAATTTGCAATTTTTAATTTGTGGGGTTTGGTCACTAGTGTAGTGGAGTCATCGGCAAGGTTTAAAGTATGCTATTTTCACAGCACTGTAATTTGTAAGGCATGCTTTTCCCAAAGTTAGACCTACGTTGAATTCTGCAACTGGAGGCGGTCTCTAACTAGTCCGTCTCAAACCCAACAGGTGTCTCCATGCGAGCCTAGCATCGTAAGATGGAACTACAGTCTCGTGGCCTTTTCAACTTGATCACGGTTCATACTATAGACCTCGGTCAGTATCACGGTTAAAACTATAGACCTCTGTTGGTATCACCAGGGCTTATCAAATCGTTCTTTGAACTGGTTGCCCACCGGGCAACTGCAGTTTCAAGTCTGGTTGCCCAGCGGTTTTAGTGGAAGCCGGGGATTTTCTTTACATAAAAATTGTATTCTTAGTTGGGACATTGAAGTATATTTTCTTTTAAAAATCCGTCTATCTATTGAATGGCAATAAACAGATTGAGTTCTCATCCATAATTTTGGTCGTCTGTCAGACAACTAGCCCTTCAAGTATGGTTGCCCAGTTTGGTTTTTCTGGTTTTTCAAGCTTTACCTTGTGCAGTCTGGTAAAAGAACCCTGAAGGGTTGGCCGGGCGTTAAACTAACCCCACAAACAAACAAGTAACATGAACAAATTCAGGCAATACTTTTTGATGAGGCCAAGGGAAAAGAATTGTTGAGTTCCTGTGTCATCAGCCCAATAAAATAGGGTAGGTCAGAATGTTTTTTGTTTGCGAATTTGTTTAATGGCTTACAGTGACAAAATTTTCAAATTTCTGTATTATTTCACAACAGTTTCGTATTTTCCAATAAAAAGTCTCTAAAAATGTTAGGGTTGGGTCCAAAAATAAGGGTAGGTTTGGGTTACCAGAATAAACCTATTTTTTGTCCTTGCCCTAATAATATGACACAGCTTTTAATCAGTCCAGTTCACAAAGCCTGTCACGTGTGTCTATAGAGGTGGGAGTGGTAAGGGCAGGGCCAAGGTGGGGTTCCCGCCTCCTTTTTTTTTTTTTTTAATTCCCCCTTTTTTTGGTGGAACAAAAAACCACAACCGGAGAGGAAAAGCTGTGTGCACATGTGTGAATGTTCTTTTAGTACTTAGCTTATGCTGAACCACCAATTTTAGAAATCTTGTATCTGCCCCTTAGGGTGGGCGATTATTTCGGATACTGCATTGTCCAACTTTACACTTTCCCCCACTTTATAGATTACTAGGAGTAAACTTATTGTTACTTTCTGTCTTACAGAGCTCCCCAAGTACAATCCTGTGGATCTGGTGAAGAGGTCAGGTCAGAACCACAGCTCACACATCCTGGTTCATCGTCCTGTAAGCGCCGCCTAACTCCTAGACGATAACAGGTAGTGCATTCAGTGCTACTCAGTGCAACCTGGCCCCTGGATGTTGACATCTAGTGCACCCTTGGATTCACAGCACGGCCTACCACGATCACTACGCGACGCGCTGCTGTCGGAACGCTTGAGGCAGCTCTGTACAACAGGCTGTTTACTCTCAACACAGGGACGTCAAACCGGACAACAGTGCAGGTTGGTTTCTCTGTTGTTCTTCAGCTTCAGTTGGGGGGAATTCACATATCTAAACTTTCTATTTGACCTCGATAATATTGTTAACTGACATCATAACAATGTGTCCTTAACCCTTTCCACACGCCACCAACATTTCATTCCTGTTTTAAAGGACTGCCAAGGTATTCTAGTAAATTGCCTCAAAATACGCCACATATAGCACACATGAGCCCTTCTAGGCCTTATATAAGCTCCTTATGACATATACAAACTTATTTTCAACCTTCCTATTGTTAAATATGCTATATTATGGATGTTTTTAGTGTTTTGGAACATCGACTGGTATTTTTCCTTAATATGTGGCTTTAAATTCACTATTTTGAGATTCATTGAAAAGATGCCTCAATGCATCTGGCGTGTTTTCGCTGGCGATGCCTCAATGCATCTGGCGTGTTTTCACTGGTGATGCCTCAAAGCATCTGGAGGGTGGAAAGGGTTAAAAGAAAGTCTGGCACCTGTCCAGCAGGTCGTGTAAGTAAGGATCATCAGGGTGCCCACGCAAGTCTTAAAAGTCTTAAAAAGGTCTTAAATTGATTTTCTCAGATTTAAGGCCTTAAAAAGGTCTTAAATCTCATGTTTTTCACGGAGGAGGTCTTAAAAAGGTCATAAATAGGATCTGATTAGGAAATTAAACTCAAATGTTAGGATGAGCAAAATTGTTGCTTTTTGCTGAGTGCCGCTTCGTCAAATATCATGCGATCAAATTTTGTCGTAAGCTGTGACAAGTTGGTCTTAAATTTGCCAAAAGTAGGTCTTAAATAGGTCTTAAAAAGGTCTTAAATTGATTTTTGAAAAAGCGTGGGCACCCTGATCATCCAGGTGGCCCCTTCTTTTACTATTTCATTCTCTTTGGGGGATTGGTAAGGATATACCAGACATGTTTTAATTTTCTTATTTTCTAAATGAACAGGGTGCCCACGCAGGTATTATAAGGTCTTATTTTGGTTTTGCCGTTTATAAGGCTATTAGAGAGGTCTTATTTTAGGTCCAGAGGTCTTAGAAAGGTCTTATTTTTGGTCAATCTGAATTTATTACAAGATATAATTTGTCCTCTCATTTCAATACTTAATTATTTTTGGTAGAATCTATAAATGTTTAAAAAGGTAAAAAAAAAATCTTCACAGAAATGTCTTGAAAAGTTCTTATTTTTGTACCCGATAAGGTATTATAAAGGTCTTATTTAGGTCTTATTTTGATTTCTGAAAAAACGTGGGCACATGAAAAACAAATTAGTTCTGCCTTGTGGTGCTAGGTGCAAGACATGATTTTTTCAAAAAGGGCATATTTGAAACAAGTAGTGAACAACTGAGATCAAACGACATTCATTAATTGGAGTAAATTAAACATTTAGTTGATTTTTGTCGATTTTCTAAGAATATAATATTGTGCCTTTTATTCATCAAGCTTTTACTTTGCTCATTTTCAACATAAAATGCTCAGTTATGAGGGCTATCTAGGAAAATTGAGCATGGTTATTATACCAAACATGTGTAACTGTAGAAAATGCAATACATGGAAAATCTGATTTAAGAGATAAAAATGCCAATCATGTTCAGTAAACATCTGTCTCTATTGGGGTGCCAAGTGGTATTGTCCAGTGTTCGAAGTCTCAGTGAAGCTAGTTGAAAGACAGGACCACTTGCCCGGTGAAAAACATGTAAAGCAAAAGGAACAGGAGATGGCTGTACTGCACAAAGGTAGAGATTGAAACATCTGCTTTGTGCATGCTTATTGAATTAGTGTAAGGGTCACCAGATGAATACAAAATGATAAGAATTCCTCTAAATTACTTAGTTTAGGAAAACATCTAGTAAGGGCAGGTGCCGCTGGTAGGTGTAAATATACCTGACGACAATGCTCATCGGGACACTTCCCCGCAAGCACCGATGCCTTGAGTAAAATCGATATCAGACTGCTTTATAAGCAATAGTGCAAGGTAAGAGAGAGAGAGACACCAGTAGCGTTTGGATCATACGGATCGGGAGATTCGAAGGGGTTTTAGATAGCTATACAAGCAAAGGGACATCTGGTGACTTATACGGTACTACTGCACGACAGCCGTAGGTGAGACTAGGCGGATTCTACGGAGGAAGCTGACTCCATTCTAAATAGGAACTGTTATACCTTGGACTTATTGCCATCACGAGCAGCTGTACGCATCACCATATCCATCAATAAACTTACTGTACTGCCAAGCGTTGTTCATGTTATGGATTGAGCGCCCATCTCGTGGACTTATTCACCACTCGACTAGCCACCCACTAGAGACAATAGTAATAACAATAATCATCTCGAACAATGCACTATAAATATAGTTAACCCTAATCAACACAATAGCGTTCAGTACACCGCAGGCCTAAGTCCGCCTTTTATTAAACAAATAAATTGAAAAAACGCAAATGAGTATATGTAGATATATTATAAAAAGGAATAAAAAATAAACAAAAAATTAACAACCAAGTCACTGTCAACACGTACAGACCCATTAGTCCAACAGTGCAGTCTGAGTGCCAGGGGTAATGACTGACCCACTGGCTGACCTGTACATAACCACTTGAGTCAGCCAAGACGTGAAGCGCGGCGTCTGCTTTGATCTCCGTTGAAGTAGATTGACTTCCTACTTGCCCTGGAGTACTCTGCAGCTGGCCCCATCCAGGCCAACCCTGGACGGTGGTAGGGTTAACCCCTTCCTGACGGCCCCATAGGAAATCGATCATATATGATCGATGGTCATTAATTAGGCTCTAATTTCTATAGTTTTCATGGCCCAATGTTGATTTTCAAAATATTTACATTAGATGTCGTGATACGAACATTTTGAGCCATATTTTTATCATGAGTATTCAAATATCAATTTTGTGATACTATGATTGGAGGCTTATAAGGCAAATTTGGTGTTTTATTGATGAGGCCCCCTTTATTCACCCATAAAAGATTTAAATATTTAGGATTAAGATACTTTTATAATGATTCAAAATATATTTTGTTCCTTCTAATTGATAGCAATTTGCTCACCATTTTCACAGGAATGTTAGCTTATAAATTCGACCCACCATTGGATCTATTTTCTTTAGATTATTTCCAAAATAACTCAACCCATTTCTTCTAAAAATGGACATAAATCAACCATTTTCATGCAAATTCAAGATGGCTGCCCATTAGATTAAACATTTTATAGTTCTGATCCGTATTTTAAGAATTTCTTTAAACATTTATATTTCAATCATACTGATAAGTGCACAACCATTCAGTAAGCTGACCTCAAGTAATATTTTAGAATATTTTCCTGCCATAGTTTGCATTTTCACTATTTTGATAGCATTTATTATCATAAATAACTGTAAAAAATGATAAATTCACGATTTTTAGAGCATCGCATACCCAGCATGCTGTTTACATGAGGTGCTTGAAAAATAATGATGAAAATAAGAATATGGTATCAAACGATTGGAAATAATGTGGAGAACAACTTTCTAATTCAATTTTTTTCTCTAAAATCAATATTTGTTCATATTTCTGGTAATTTTCTAAATTATTGACTTCAAAATATGCATTATCTCACAAATTCCATTTCTATTCAAAACGTTCTATAGTTACCATGGCAACCAAAATTGAAAATGTAAATATAGTTTCTAAAGCCTGTGATAATTTACTATAATAATGACATAAAACGTTTTGATCAAATTCTCTTATACGATATCAAAAACAAGGAACAAAATCTAGTATGTTCATTCTTTCTTATAAAACCCATTTTGGTGCCGTCAGCAAAGGGTTAAGTAGAGGAACCAAATGTAGGCTGTTGCTGCATCGGGAACGCCACAGCGGTAGGATTAAATGGTTCCCAAATAGGCTCGGCCACTCCTAATCCGGCTGGAACTCCCGCCATAAAACCAGGAGGAGCCGAAAGTAAACAGTTAGGTCTAGCAGGATGACCAGCTGTAACACCTGGCTGGTAGATAGCAGAAGACAACACGGCCCTTGAGCACGTGGTTGATGTTGATGTGGTCACACCCGACTGACGCCCAAACAAACCGTATCCCGCTGCCACTGTTGTCGGAGTTGTACTGGTAACGGCCGTCGTCACCCCCGCCGTCGGGTCCAAACCGGTTTGACCATGAGTTTGACCATGGGCACGCCGAGGGCATCATAGCCAATCAGAGCGCTTAGAGCGCACCACGTGACCTCCTTGACAACATTTGTTTACGGCGATGGCTTTCACGATCCGCCTTCTGATTGGTCCATCCCTGTCCAAATTCAAAATCTGACGATGCCATTGGCTAGAGGAGGTCCCGCACTTTTCAGCGTTACCAAAAGTTCTTGGGTTCACGACCCCTAAAAATGGCTCATAAGTCGGCAAAGTTGATAGAAATCGGCGTCTCGGGAGCCTTTGGTTCTAACTCACTGAAGCAGAAGAACGACTTTGGAAGCCATTCTAACACACTTAGAATTTGAATTTTATCAAAATATTTTGGGAAATGATAGTCTTGATATAAAACAATAAGAAAATACAAAAAAGTCATTTTTGATGGAGGGGCCGATTTTCGACTTCAGAGGCCCATATCTCAGCGTGCGACTTGTGACTCATTTTATTGGATCGGGTCACATTTAGGGTGCAGAATCTGAATATAAAACCATGCTACAGGTGCACATAATGTAGCCTTGATTTTCAATTACATGCGTATATAGTTATATCTATATAGTATTGTAGCTATTGATGGGGACTCCCTCAATCAGTTATGTCTTTAGTAATCTGATTCTCTTATGACATTAGGACCTCCACTGTCACCTGCAGGTGGGCAGGTCTTGGTGGGTGACTGATAGGTCACTCAGTACTAGGTGTATGCAGGGACCTAGTACTATAGTAGTAGCAGCCCCTTTCCTAAACCCCTCCCTCAGTTGTGTATGACAGCAGGAGTGGTGGTGGTGGTCAGTACTCATAGCCCATATGGCCTTCAGTTTATTGAGGGACGACCATCGCTCATGCATGAGCGAAACTTTGTAGCTCTTTTGCTTCGTGTTAATAAACTCTTTATTTTATATTGTTTTAAGCATCAATGTTACAGTAAGTATAAAATTTATCTAAACTGGAATTTAGGATTAACATACTTAACCACTTCAGCCTCAATTTTACAGAACCCTTTCTCTGAGTCTCTTTCATCATTAACCTGTGTAGTTTCACAAAGTGAGGGTGCAGGAAGGGATGGGGGTTAGTGGATACAACAAATCCTGATGGTTAAAAATTGAACCTTTTGGTCTGTTAGAATGTTGGGATAGCACAGAGATGCCATTTTTCCTACTTTTGTAGGATTTCCTACTTTTTGGTGATTTTGGATTGGAATACCTATATTTTCTACATTGTTTTTATATCTGTGTTAGAGTATATTGTATAAGTTTCAAGCTATCAAAGTACAAATTTAATGTAAGATCTGTATTCATAAAGGTCATTTCCCTGCCAGTTGCTCCTAGAAAGAAAAGTAGGAAAAGTGTTTCCTACTTTTCCTACTTTTTCATCAGCTGGGAGTGGCATCTCTAATAGCATGTTGGTATTTAAGCGTTCCTGTAATACTAACATACCTAGTGACTCTTTGATATCTGCATGCTGAGGATGCGCATGGCTCATCAGTGATCACCAGGTAGAATAACGGTGAGCTTGTTGACACCACTCGCCATGTAATGGCATCTTAACTCACTAATCCTAACCAACTAAATCCAGACCCTAGTTGTTCCCTGAAAATACCAGTATAATGAACAATACAGTGGTGGCTTGAAAAATCTCATAAGTTTGATCATCCGAGACCAGAATCAGAAATAATTTGTTCTTAGTGTTTTATAATTATAAATGCTACCACCATGTAAAAGGGAGCCAAAAGCAAAGTTGTGTTAAAACTCAAAAAACTATAAAACACATACTGTACGTGTACAGCCAGTTATTATTATAGTATAAACCATGTAAATTAACTTTAACTTCACTTGAACTCCAGAAAAAAAGTCATTTCTGGGTGTAAACAGCAATGTTTTTAAAATAAACCTATTGTGGTGGGTCACTGAAATTGATCACGGACAGCTTTACCATAATTATTTCATTAAGTTTCAGCCCTGTTTCATGATCCAAATTTTTTTATAGGCCAGGCATGAGTTTACCACAACAGGGGATATGCTGAACGACAGGTTTTGTGATAGGTAGGGTGGGTAGGGCAGACAAGACGGGGGTTCTGGTTAAACTGGGTCAAAATTCTAAAGTTCAGAAACATGATTGTATGTCAGGAACAATCTGAAAAATATTGTAAATAGCAAGACTTTCTTATCTACCATCATGGCAAATTCTAAATTTTGTCTTTCATTTATAACATTTTGAAGAGTGTTAATAGTCTCCAGTGTTCAAGACTAACACCTGCCCGTAGGCCAATGGCCAATGAATTTGGATCAGGGCCCACAAAAAAAGTGAAATTATTGTTTAATTGGCCCGGATGGCCGACAATGTTTTTGGCCATGATAAATGCTTTTTTTCACTGTAATACATACCAATTTCTGCCGTCATTTACTATATTTTTCTGGGCCGACTGAAACCTATCAGGGCCGATACATTTTAGATAGTGATGGCCAAGACCCAAAAAAGTTAGTCTCGAACACTGGACTCTCTCTTCTAGTCACCCTCACCCTTGTGTCCCCTGATAATGGTGGCACCCGCAGTGCAACTCACGCTTGGACTATAGGAGTTGATCAATGCCATAGAATGTATTTCAATAGTTAATAGAATTTGTAAGATTTTGACCTTGCATTGCTTTTGGCTCCCTTTAAATTCAAAGTTTACAATTACATCCACACATTCCACAGACTTCAGTTAGCTTTTGCAATTTTTAACCTAGATAAGATTAAGTGTCAGATGTTTCTTTCATGTTCTCCTTTCTTGTTTATAATTACAGCAGTCTGATACAAGTTATCATTAATGATGACTTGAACAAATGTTCACTTTTTACATTATCTAACAAGTAACAGTGGAGGTTACGACAATTATCTATGTGACCCATAAGGATTTTACTATTTTGCTAGGTCAGCTACCTTCTGGAGCAGAGAGGCCGACACAAGACTCGAGGATAGAGTAACCTACAACTGACAAATCGGATGAAATAGGAGCGATTGATGTTAAAAGTGTTAAGACCTGTAAATCTGTAATTGAAAAAGAGAAAACAGTTTTTTTTAACTTTTGTTATGAAATAATGAAACTTCAGTCATGAAGCTGCAAAAGGATAAGCATCAAGAAAATAAACTGCCAAAGAGCACACAGAAAAAGAAGAAGAGCCACGTATGCCCTGATTGTGGCAAAGAATACAGTCATGCGTGCAGTTTGAGGGTACACCGTGTGAAACACAGTGATGAGAGACCGTACCCGTGTTCTCACTGTGATAAACGGTTCAAGCATCATTCAGGACTGATCGAGCATGAATCAAGTCACACCGGAGACCAGCCCAATAAATGTCATCACTGCGGCAAGGGATTTCTACAGTTATCTTGTCTGAAGAAGCACTTGCGTGTGCATGAGAGAGAGAAATCGCACAAATGTCCTCATTGTGATAAGGCATTTGTGTTCGAAAGCCTGCTCAAAAGCCATGTCAAGTTTCATGTTGAGGATAGGCCATTTGTTTGTTCTCACTGTCAGAAAGCATTCAAGTACATGTCTAATCTGAAAGCACACCTGAAGCTCCATGCTGGAAAGAAAACCTTTGTGTGTGATCAGTGTGACAAGTCATTTGTCGGGTCAGCAGGTCTCAGCAGCCATATGAAAACTCACTCGGATGAGAAGCCTTACGTCTGTGAAAAGTGTGATAAGAGATTTAGATTCAGCTCCAACCTGAATTCCCACATGGCCATCCATAAAGAGGAGAAGTCTCATGTGTGCGGTCAGTGCGGTAAAGCCTTCCGTCAGTTACGGTGTCTGAGCAAACATCAAAAGGTCCATACAGGGGAGAAGCCCTACACCTGCCCGTACTGTGACAAAGGGTTTACCCACTACAATACATTCTTGGACCACAAGGCTGGACACACCGGAGACAAGCCCCACGTTTGTGACCAGTGTGGTTTAGGATTCATTCATTTATCACGGTTGAAGCTCCATATAAGCAGACACACCACTGAGAAGGTTCATGCCTGTGCATTCTGTGATTTGAAATTCAGAACTGCATCAGAGAAGAATGTCCACATGAAAAAACATACGGAAGAGAAGGCTTACAATTGCACTTTGTGTGATAGGGGATTCACCTACCCCTCTGAACTCAAGGCACATAGCAAAATACACACTGATGAGAGACCCTTTGCCTGCACTGTTTGTGACAAGTGTTTCAAAACAAATGCAGCTTTGAAGATCCATCAAGCGAGGCACCTACAAGACAAGTGTCATACGTGTTCTCATTGCCAAAAGAAATTTGCAACTTTGTCTCAACTGAATGCCCATGTGAAAAACCACACTGCTGAAAGGCCTCATGTTTGTAAGTTCTGCAGTAAGCCATTCAGATTCCTGCAGCATCTGAAGGACCATGTCAGAACTCACACGGGGGAAAAACCCTATAAGTGTGATCAGTGTAATCAGGCCTTCGCCACAGATAAAACCCTCAGATCCCACAAGGTCATACATACAAAAAACAAACCCCATAAATGTCCATATTGCAAAGAGAGATTCCTCATTAAAGAAAGGTGTAAAGTTCATATGGCAGTTCACACTGGGAAAACATTGTACAGTTGCCACCAGTGTGAATACCAATTTCTGAAACCATCCCATCTGAAAGTACACCTTCGTGCTCATGCACAAGAAAGGCCACACATATGTTCTTTGTGCAGTAAGAGTTACAAATCACTGGCTGCCTTAGAGAAGCATAGGTTACTTATGCACACAGGTAAAACAAGTATGCTTGAAGAATTGAAGCAGTCAACTTCACTGGCTGATTGTCAGCATGATGTCACAGAGACAGAGTCTTGGTTGTGTTCAATGTGTGGACAGAAAGTAAGTGATTCAGAAGAGCACAAGTGTTTACACACCATGGGGAACAGTGAGAAGAGACTTGCCTTGTCATTGGGCTCCAAACCTGAGGCCTCTCAAGATGTACAGAGCACTTCTCTTTGTCTTGCCTGTATCATGGGCTTCGTCTCCTTAACCGACCTCGAATCACACATGAGCGTATACCACAGACACGAGACAGCATACAGCAAGTGCTTCTTTTGTGTTCGAGGTTTTCTGAGGGAAACTGACTTGGAGGTCCACATGACGACTCACATGAAGAGAGAGAAATTTTGTCTGTGTCATTAATATTGCAAGAAAGTGACAAACTTTTATATTCTTATATGAGGTTTCTTTACTGGACCCGCACCCATGGAGTTTTCTGATAGGACTTCTTAGATATACTTGCAAATTTTATCTTGCTTGCTCTTCATGAGCCATGAGTCCATAAAAGTTAAAACAGCAAGTACGTTTATCTTTTCTGTTAAATACTCAAGTTTGCGTTAGATGGAGGAAACTGTGGACATGTATTTTGAAAATGCACCTGCAGACTATGCATACATTCATGTCCCTAATTCTTCAGTTATTGCCCTTTATCGGAAGCAATGCATGTTTAAGGAATGCATGGATATGACTCAAAAGAGGCATTTTAACATAGAAACAAGCATTGTTATAAGCATTCAGACAGTAACAGTTATGGACTTAGCAGGTATGGACACAAGTATGTTTTTCGACCAAAGCCTCACCTGTCCAAAATTAATGATTGACATTGGTATTATTTCATTTGAATTTATTTTTAAAAAATGATAAAAAGTATTATGTTTACAATGGATTCATCAACTAGTTTGAGTCATGAACAATGTCTAGTGACTCTAATTGGCTGACAGGAAACCCTCATCAGGGGCGGATCCATGGGGGAGGGGGCTGGTGCTGTTGCAAAATTTTCAGACACAGGAATTTTACATTAATTTTTTTTTCAGATTTTACATTAAAAAAATTGAAATTTGGTCCAAAAAAAGGGGGGGGGGGGGCGCATTCCTGGCACATCCCCCCCTAAATTCGTGCCTGCTCATTTACCGTATAGGGGTGCACCCTGGTGGACATGTTTGCCGCTCTCCTGATATAACTACTTATTGTCAGACCAAGGCCGGTAACAGTGGTCAAGGTCAAGGTTGTGCAAAGGCTCATGTATTTATCAGTTTTTCTACCGCTGGTGTTCAACCTATAATTGTGTAAGGGTAATGCAGTTCCTGAAAGTGACAACGGCAGCTGAAATTGTGTTCATGTTCTACTTCCTGTGTTAGAACAACAGGAATATGGTCTAACGGGAGAACTTTGGATTATAGAAACTTGGCAGACAGCGTCTTACAGCAGATGGCGTCTTGAAGCAGACAGTAGAAGGGAAGTTGGGTATGGGTGATGGTTGTGGGTGCAAAGAACAGCCGTTGAAAGGGATGAATTCTGTTTCAGGATGTTGGGCATGGGTGGAGGGTGTCGCTGTGGGATCACTGATTATCATTAATTATCACATTTTATTACCATATATTATCTGTTGTTACCAGTTAGGGGCCGTCCATAAATGACGTCATGCTATTTTTGACCATTTTTGACCCCCCCTCCCCCCCTTCGTCATGCTTTTACTATAGAAATGTATAGGGGACCGGACCCCCCCCCCCCCCCTCCCGGGCGCATGACGTCATTTATGGACGGCCCCTTATTGATTATCACCAATTACCATTTATTTTTACTGATTCTCCCAGCCTTGCTGTAGAACTATTCAATCTATTCTGGAGATGGTAACTTCGTCTTTTAGGCTGATGGGGATGTGCATGTATTTCAGCTATTTCCCTCGCATTCTAATCAACAAAAATTTCAATACAGGTCGATATCGATATCTTATTGAGGATGCCGACCTATTTCGGTGAATAGAAATCTATCTAAACCCAGAAAAATGCAGATCATTTCAACGCTTTGTATACTTAAAATCGGCATCATTAAGCATTATGGAGGATATATTATGGATTATTAATATTCGGAGCTGGTGTGAGTTGATATAAAATGAAGAATTATGTCGATATGATCAATCAGCTTCGGCCGCAATGTTAAGACTTTCCGCATGTCATTGAAAGATTATTGGTGGGTAAATAGATGGTGGGAGGACAGAATCGGCATCGTGGTCATAAATCTTTTTGTTTCTTGTTTCGCCTATAATTCTTTTCATGTTCTCCATTTTCAATCAATTTTTTTTTCTAAAGTTTTTCAGTTTTCTAACCATAAAAAAATCTATAAGTTCCACCTGCTACCTTGTTATTACTTATCTTCACTTATTATCACTTGTTGTTTTTGATTATCATGGATTATCACACAGCATTATTGATAATCACTGACTTTTATTACTTGTGATCACTTATTGTTACTCAATATTACTGATTATCATTTATCATCAATGATTATCCCAGATTACCACTGAACATGTTTTATTATTACAGATTACTATTGATTATCACTGATTATGATAGAAGCATTTGTAACAATTTTGTTTAGATTTACTATCATTATATAAAGACATATATATATATATCTTTTGTGAAAATACAACAGCTTCTGAAAATGTATTGGACGTGGTCAATACCATTTTATATAACAGGGTCAGGCTACTGTAAACAACTGTTTCATGCAAAATGATTATTTTATCTTGAGAATGTTGATCAACATGTTAATAGTTCATTTGCTTCTGAAAATGTATTGGATATAGTAAATACCAATTTATATAACAGGGTCTAGCTACTGAAAACAACTGTTTCATGCTAAATGATTATTTTATCTTGATTATGTATCTCAAGATTTTGTTAGTTCATTTATTCTCATTATCAGATAGTCACATATCAGGCCAAAAGCTAGGGTATGGTTTAACTATTAAGCCGAGAGGTAGCTGATAAGCAAAGGTAGTAGTTTTCAGGATTTTGGAACATATTGTCACTTTCAGTGGTGAACATGAATTAGAAAAAAGTTACATTTTGTTCATAGACACACAAAAATGTGTTTTTTTATGTATTGTCCTTGGTTTGTGTATTTTTCATTTTCTCATAGTATTAAGTTTGATCGATGGGGTAAAGTTGGATAAGCGACTGATGTTTTGTTGCTTGATATCAATGTATGGTGGAGGGACTTTGCATTGTATAATGGGAACACCTTGAATTGTTTATCAATAAACACATATCATCTAACTGTCTCTTTTTGTTGATTTTAGAATGATAACTTGATTACTTTCACTGAATGGCCTTCAGTGAATCATGTTTGATGTAATTTATTTTAGAGTGGCCAGCCCTCAAAGATAGTAATATGACAACTTGATGGTGAAGGGGCAGTGAGAAATCAGACTCAAGGTAGGGGCCTGCCATTTGATACGTGATACTAGGTTTATAGACCTCACCCTCAACCCCCGAGGGTTCTGAATGGAAGGCCCTATAGATTGGCCTATAACAGTATCAGATACACACAAGTAGAGAAGTCCTCAATGACTTATACTATCTGCCTTCACTATAATGAATATCTGGCTGTACAAATACAGACAATACATGACTAAATATCTAAACATGATCCCTTTTAGATTACTACAAAACAATGAAATATCAAATTGATAAAATCTAAAATAGAGAGTAATGATTTTCGGGTTTCTGTCACTTTCTGACATTTTGAAAGGCTTCATAGAAACTGTTTTGAGTGAAATATTTTCCATTATGGGGAAGCATAGCTTTATATTCAAGGTAGGAGACAAATAAACTTAAAGGCAGCGCTTGATTTGTAGAACATTATCTCTGCCTGGACTACAACCGGTAAAGTATTGTATAGCTTTAGTCTGAGGGCCCCCTTGAAACCTGCAGTTTCGAGGGGGCCCATCTCCAGGGTGTCCATAGTGCAGACGCTGGGTGGTCACCGGGCGGGTGCCGGGAGGACGCCTGACCTACAGGTGTGTGTGTGTGTGTGGGAGGGGGGGGGGGGGGGGGGGAGGGCCGGCCGGGGTGCCCATCTCTAGAGTGACATAGTTTGATACCCTGGAGACGCATTGGGTTGAGGGAGTCGGGGGGGGGGGGGGTGCGGGGAGGAGGCAGGGGAGTTCAGTCTAAGTGGCGACTGGCCGGGGCGGCGGGGTTCGAAACGCAGAGCGAACTTGTATTCTTTTAATATATGGTAGGTATTGTAAATCTCTCGAATGCAGTAAGAGGGCATTGTGAATCAGTGAAGCTCATGTTGCCAGGGGCAGATCTAGAATTCTGAAAAGGGTATGGTGCATTATAGTGTAAAAAAATTGGTACTAGAATTTTACATTAGGAAATCTTAAATTTTCTGAGAAAAGGGTATGGCGCATGCCTGCACTTCAAACATTAGATCCGCCCCTGGTTGCAGTAGAAAGCATCAGATGATGCTAGTGTCGTCATTATGTATTCAGTATATTGGTGCCCTCACGTGGACACAGTGATAGCTGAAATTAACTCATGAGTCCTAGTATGGGAGATTACTGTATGAAGTGTATATGTGATTAATGAGAGTTAGGTGAGAGATAGGATATATAAGCATGTTGCCTGTATATGGCTGACACTATATAAGAGCATGAGACTAGGGATGAGTGAGCAGACCACGTTAACCTTCAAGAAGCATAGATGGGAGTAATAGTGAACACCACGTAGACTCACAAGTTGGGACAGCATGGATAGGAATCACAGGTGAACAGTAAGGGCTTATTCAGTATAAGGGCCCTTGATGGGGGGGTCCTGATGTCGCCTGTCGGAGATAAGAAATGGTGCTGTCGCCGTGTCGAATTTAAGAAAAGCCCATGTCGAATGTCGGTAATGCTCATGTCGCATGTCACTATGATTTTAGGGTCAATGTCATGTCGTTAAGGCCCCGTGTCACATGTCGATTTTAAGAAATGCCCATGTCGCCGTGTCGAATTTAGTGGTCCAGACCCATAGTATAGGAGTTAACCTTACGGACGGAGTACTTAGGATACCCCGGAGCTACTGTAACAACCTCCAGTGTTAATTGACTGGGAAGCAATGCTTCCACTTGAACACAGGTGTCAACGGTCCTCAAAAGGGGAAGCTCATTGTGAACTATACCTGGTTGGAGTGTAACTGATGTTGTTTGAATATGCAACGAAGGATTGTCAAACATGGATGAGAGAAACTACTAGTATGTATCTTCGGTGGATATAATAAACTTACCTCTTGCCAAGCGAGTGTCCTTTGTATAGAAATGAGCTCCCATGCTTAGAATCTCTACCACTTAAAGAGCAGATGATTGCATGATTCACAAACTAGTAAGAACTTAATATAAGTAATGACAAGTAACAAACAAAACACAAAGATGGATCTTCCCATTTATTATCTGATGTAGGATGTCTGGGTTAGGGTCTGTGAATTTATACATCATGTATAACCCTGTATGATGTCTGGGTAAGGGTCTGTGAATCCTTACATCGTCTAACCCTGTAGTCTAACCCTGTATGATGTCTGGGTTAGGGTCTGTGAATCCTTACATCATCTAACCCTGTAGGATGTCTGGGTTATGGTCTGTGAATCCTTACGTCATCTAACCCTGTAGGATGTCTGGGTTAGGGTCTGTGAATCCCTACGTCATCTAACCCTGTAGGATGTCTTGGTTAGGGTCTGTGAATCCCTACCTCATCTAACCCTGTAGGATGTCTGGGTTAGGGTCTGTGAATCCATACATCGTCTAAGCCTATAGGATGTCTGGGTTAGGGTCTGTGAATCCATACGTCATCTAACCCTGTAGGATGTCTGGGTTAGGGTCTGTGAATCCATACATCATCTAACCCTGTAGGATGTCTGGGTTACGGTCTGTGAATCCATTCATCATCTAACCCTGTAGGATGTCTGGGTTAGGGTCTGTAAATCCATACGTCATCTAACCCTGTAGGATGTCTGGGTTAGGGTCTGTGAATCCATACGTCATCTAACCCTGTAGGATGTCTGGGTTAGGGTCTGTGAATCCATACGTCATCTAACCCTGTAGGATGTCTGGGTTAGGGTCTGTGAATCCCTACATCATCTAACCCTGTAGGATGTCTGGGTTAGGGTCTGTGAATCTGTACATCGTCTAACCCTGTAGGATGTCTGGGTTAGGGTCTGTGAATCCCTACATCATCTAACCCTGTAGGATGTCTGGGTTAGGGTCTGTGAATCCTTACATCGTCTAACCCTGTAGTCTAACCCTGTATGATGTCTGGGTTAGGGTCTGTGAATCTGTACATCATCTAACCCTGTAGGATGTCTGGGTTAGGGTCTGTGAATCCATACGTCATCTAACCCTGTAGGATGTCTGGGTTTCGGTCTGTGAATCCTTACGTCATCTAACCCTGTAGGATGTCTGGGTTAGGGTCTGTGAATCTGTACATCGTCTAACCCTGTAGGATGTCTGGGTTAGGGTCTGTGAATCCGTACGTCATCTAACCCTGTAGGATGTCTGGGTTTCGGTCTGTGAATCCGTACGTCATCTAACCCTGTAGGATGTCTGGGTTAGGGTCTGTGAATCTGTACATCGTCTAACCCTGTAGGATGTCTGGGCTAGGGTCTGTGAATCCGTACGTCATGTATAACCATGTAGGATGTCTGGAGTTGAAGTGGCATGTGATTTCACTGTTCGGGACATTTTTTTGTGGTTTTGAGAAAATGCGCTGAGAAGCGCGCCTTCAATTCACACTTTGTTTGTCCAACATACTGAGTGCCGCACCACTTACAGGTTATGTAGTAGATCAAGATAGAGCTGAAGCAGCACACATTGAATCTTATCATATAAGTTCTACCCGAGGCTGAACATAGAATTCTACCCACTTTGTTTAACTCGGGGCAATGTCTGCAGGTGTTAGGGCACAGACATTTATATTATATGATTGGGGTTAGGGGACTTGTCCATAACTGGTCTTAACTTTGATTTCATAAAGTAATCATTGAAATCTTTTGGTCATAAAAGCATGTTGTTTGATGAAAATATATAATGATAGTAAGGTGGTGTAAAATTTGAACTTAGATATGTATACAGATTTACGATCATATAATTTTGAGAGGCTTTCTATGATATAGTTTCCCATTTAGAACATATTGTTAGTGTCAAAATTGGGAGATAAAAAGTGCATTCAGAGCTTGGATGACAAAACTTTCCCATTTTATTATTGCTTGTTACATTCACTGAATAGTCTGGGGACCAATTTAGACTTATTTGTGTGATGAATTTTGGGTTTTACATTGAATATTAAGTATGTCTTTGTTAGGGTGGAAAAGTCTCCATCTAAAGAGCTGGTGATCTCAAATTTGTCATATGTTAGATTGAAATAGAGTGAAATAGATTGAGATAGAATAAATTTGACAATTGCTGACAACAGCAGACAAGTAGAGCTGCCAGAAGATTAGCCTTTGTGAGCTGGTCTCGCCAAGCAGAAGTCAAATCTAAAGGCTCAGCCTGAAAGTTTGAAGGCCGAAGGAGTTTTTGTCTGGAGACAAAACTCTCTTAGTACAATTATTACCTAATTTACAATTGAAGCTTATATCAAGTTTGCTAATGGTCGTACTGGCAGAGATGTAATAGATCTTACTAAAATTGGGAAAAAATATTTTTCAGTGTGACTTAGCTCAGAATGCAACTGTAAAGGACAGGGAATTCAATTATTTGCCTTTGGAATCTAACAATAGATCAAATCCAAGATGGCCAATAAACTTGGTTTAAAACCTTAAATTTCAAATACTAAAAACATTTGTAAATATTCTAATTTGATATTTCAAGGTGGCTCCCCTTCCAGATTTGATAGCAATGCCTCAAAGGTGCCTCATACGAAATTTGGTGTTTTTAACTGCTCTATAACAATAATTTTGTAGATTAATTAAATTCCCAAGAGATAAGCCGTTCTTTGAACTGTCAATCAGCTCCCGATTAACTTTTCATGCACAGAAAGGCAAAACGTAAAGAAGCGCTCTATCATAATCCTATATTTTATCTTTATCAGGTGGAGGGTGGTCGGTACTGGTATGGAGCGTACCCCACCTGAGTCCCTGACGGACAGTCATCCCTCCAATGAGCCCGACCGTGCCTGACACTGCCCCACTGTGTGGTAGGGACGATCACACCAGGCGAAATGCACAAAGATCACAAAGACCCCCGCCATGCCACCCAATCACCAAATATTACTAACCAGGGATTGCAACAATTTACTGGAAATCTACCCACTAAGCATTCAAGCCAAGGAGGTGAAGCTAGGCAGCTTTAGATAACATATGGGATGTGATGCTGGGAGTCCAGAAAGGAGCTGCCCGACCATCAAAGGCTTCGCTGCAGCTTTATTAATTTTCAGTAATGTGTCTTAGTCGGTGTTTATATATAGTTTACTCTTCCTCCACTCATCAAAAGTTATTGTTTACAATTGCTGGACCAATGCAGTTCGTAAAGGCAGTTGTAAACAAGAAACATTTCCCAACTACCACCTAAAACATGGAAGCCCCCATAACAGAGGAACTTCACGTATGTGTATTCTGTAAGCAGGTGTTCACGGAGGTAGACGAGCTAACAGAACATCTCCGTGTTCATACGAGTGTCAGGCCTCATCAGTGTCCACAGTGTGGGAAACGCTTTGGCGATCAACCAAGTCTGAAAAAACACTTCCTCATCCACACTGGTGAGAAGCCTTTTCCGTGTTCCCAGTGTGACAAGGGATTTAGTTCTGAGTACCAGCTCAAAGTGCACAGTTACTGTCACAGCGGTGAGGAGGCGCACGTCTGCCCACACTGTGCAGAGGGCTACAGCACCAATGAGCAGTTAAAAGCCCACATCTTTACCCACACTGGGAAGCAGCCTCACCTGTGCCCCCATTGCAGCAAGACCTTCAGTACAGTAGGCAACTTGAACATCCACATTAAGACCCATACAGGAGACAGGCCTCATGTGTGTCCGCACTGCGAGAAGAGATTCGGGCGGGTCACAGACATGGATCTCCACATCCAGACTCACACTGGTAAAAGGCCCTATTCATGTCCTCACTGTAACAAGGGGTTCGGCCGGCCCGATCGACTCAAACGGCATCTCTTTACACACAAAGATAAAAAGCCTTTGATCTGCCCATATTGCTCCAAGGAGTTCAAAAAGAAAACTCCATTAGAGACACATATCCGAACTCACACAGGAGAAAGGCCTTATATGTGTCCTCATTGTGAAAAGGGATTTTGTGACCCGTCTGCCCTCAATAATCATATTACAATCCACTCGGAAAGAGAAACCCATGCATGCCCTGAATGCCCTAGGGTGTACACTGTTAAAGCAAACCTTCGTAACCACATGCGTGTCCATAAAGGGAACTTTCCACATGTCTGTCCTTACTGTGATCGAGGATTCATTTCGTCAACACACATGAAACAGCACATCCTGACTCACACAGGAGAGAAGCCCCATGTCTGTCAGCAGTGTGGGAAGGCTTACGCACACCTCTCTGGCCTCAAATACCACCTCAAAAAACACGAAAAGACTCAAACTCTTGGATCTGAACATACTTCTGATCAGTCAGAAAGCCTTGTAAAACAGAAATATCCCAACTTAGTAGGAGCAGACTATGTTTGCCCAACATGTGGTGACGAAATTGGCAATCCATCTGAGATTATAACTCACCAATGTACTCCAGTATTTCCAATGTCTGATGAAAACCAAAGCCCAGAAGGTGAAACAAATAGCCCTTCTGCCATTACTGAGCTGGCAGAAACGGACGAGACCCCTTTCAGTCTTTGCACTATGTGTGTGGAGGGATTCGGTCAGCGGGAAGACCTCGAGATGCATGTGATATCTCATTGGAGCACTCCCTTCCCACTGGCCTACAGGCCTACCTTCTCTACTTAGCCTGCAAGCTTGTATCACCATGCTGTGGGCAGGCCAGTCGCTAGTCTGATATCTATTCAATATCTGACAAAGTTGTTAAGCATTTCTCCCTACAGCACATAGTTGATTTACAGTATAAGGCATCTATGGGTTGTTTTGACCTAATTTTGTGGACAAAAACACTCGGAAAACTGGACAAAATATATCAATAATTTCCACATATTTAGCTGTTAAACACATAGATCCAAATGTAAAATAGTCATTATTAGTTCTCAGACATGATGAACCATAAATAACGTAAAAGAAAAGTTAGTAAAAATCTGATCTCTATACCTTCGCCTAGTTGATTGTCTATATATTTCCCAGCATGCCCCTTGATCTATGTTAGTCTGCAGGTAAAACACAGGAAATATGCTGTCCGTGGTAGGGAGAATTGATTTAGATATCTATCATTGTATTATTGTGTCAGTGAAGACCTGTAAATATATCTTAGAAAACTGTGATAGATTGAGAAACTTTGATGGAGCAATGGTTTTAATTGAGGAGTGGTCAAGACGTGGTGTGATTCCTCATCGCCCATCAGCTACCAAGGTTGATGGAACTCTGAACTATCAAAAGCTGCTTATAAAGATTTACTTCAGTATCTAGTGTGTTGTATTTCTAAACAGAGGAACGCACTCTAGATCTGGGACACAAGAAACAACTCAAAAACCTGAACATATTCTATCACCTCCTGTTAGTCCATATTTTTGTATGTTCTCTTAAATTCACCAAAGTGCAACTCTAATGGCACATTCAAAGTGTAGTGACATTATGTGTCCTGTTAATATAACACTTCATGTAAAATAACATTTATGATAGCTAGCCAGAACTCTCAACTATCATTATGTCTCAATAACTGGAACATAAAATGAGCTGTTTCTTGCTGAGCAGATCTTTTCTTTTCTTTTATAGAATCCTGGTGAAGGCAGTAACACGCCGAAACTAGTTGATTCGCCATGATATCAATGTCTGAATAATAAATCAAGTCAACAACAGTCCTGAGTTGAGTTTGATGTAGATTCAACACTTCTTTTATTAAGGGGCGATCCCCCAGGAGCCCCTTTCTAGCCATTGATAGGCCCTAGACAGAAGTGTTAGTAAAAGTGGCTGTATTCCATGTTTTGCTCCTGTTATAACCTATAGTAAAAAGCCTTAAACTACCTCAACAAACAAGTCACCCATTTCGGAGGTGAAGTTTAAATACATACATTGCTTAGAACTTGTTTGTCATTTGTAGAAACTTGTGTAGGTTTCCCGTTTGGCATACTGAAACAAACTATTTTCTCACAGCATGATAAATGAGCCTTTTTTGTTAGTAAATTTAAATGTTCTTGCTGCTTTTATGTAAGCATTTCCAGGATTCAGCAGATCAAAGGCCCAAACTGTTTATCAACAATTAGGAAGGCATGTGTGTTAATTGATCTGGCACATGATGCCCTTGGGGGCAATTGATCTGGCACATGTTGCCCTTGGGGCATGGGTGTTTTACTGATGCTGACACTGTTTATCTTATACAAACACTTACCCTAGTGAATCTAGCACATGTTGCCCTTTGGGCATGGGTGTTTTACTGATGCTTACACTGTTTATCTTGTACAAACAATGACCCTAGTGAATCGTCTTTTGGTAAACATGTATACTGAAAATAAGTTAGTTGACAACCAAATCAACCAATATCAATTACTCATAATAGGTGATTTACACAAATACAAAAAATATGTTACATGGACACCTTCCTTTAATTATTTTGCATGGTTTTGACATGTGAAATTTGTTGGTTTGTTACTACTTTTCCATTAGTTCTTTTATTTGCAAAACTAAATTTTGACCCCCCTACCCCCCCCCCCCCCCCCCCGCCTTTAATGAGTAAAATTAATTGGCATATTAAATGGTAAGGCTGATACTAAGAACTGGATCGCCCCCTTGGCTTGGGGAGCTATATGATCTCCAGTCACTGGCATCGTCTTCTTATAGAAGCAAGTAATTTTGGTAGCCATTGTGGGGTGAGGACCTTCACACCACTCCACTATATACATACACACATATACACATACATACATACACATACATACATACAACACATATACATAAATACATACATACACACATATATATACACACATACACATACATACATATACACACATCAAACACACACATACATACATACACACCCACACATACACACACATGCATACATATACATACACACATATATACACACATACACACATGCATGCACACAGACACACACACACAGACACACACACGCACGGACACACACATACATACACATATGTATCTATACACATGTATACATATATATTGCTCATCTGTACGGCAAACTTAATTTTCTGGATTAAAACTTATTGAATGAAAATTGTGACAGAATTGAGTTGTAGACAATTTGAAATTGTGGATCTAATTAAATACTACATGTAGAACAGGGTCCCATCAGGTTTATTTCTTCATCCTTTGATGCCTATATAACATCTAATGAAAGTTATATTTGTACACGTATATTACATATTTTTATGTAGATGCCTAATCTCCCATTTAGTCTGTTATTCAATTCTCAATATATAGCAATGACCTAATGGATCTAAAGGATAAAATGATATCTGTCGATGATACATTTTGTATCTGAGAACAATGGCATTTCTTATGCATGACATGTTGCTAAATTTCTGAAATTTATTTCACTGTTACAATGGCACTGTGTTAAACATTATAAAATGTTAACACCATCCCAACCCTACTAGATGTTCCTACACATTGCCAATACTCACTTATGTCCACTTCTGGTGCTTGCTAGTGTAACAGTTATTTTCAACAAGCCTGATGGGGAGCAGGGGCAGATCCAGGGCGGTCCAGGAGGTCCTGGATTTCCCCCCCCCCCCCCCCCCCATTTTGGTGCACTCAAAAACCTTTTTTAAAAAAAGAGGGGGAAATGTTGCATGTGTGCTCACGTGCATCCCCCCTGAAATACCAGGACCAAAATTATGCATCATTTCTCAGTAGCCACTGATTGTTCTCTCAGTCCACATCCTTGGTTAGGTCATACTGGAATCTACAGATTAAGGAATCATTCAATCTCCAAGCAGATCCTTTGGGTTTCCTTCATTGTGGCTTGCCACCCGCCCCCTTAGGCACGTCAGTACAGGCAGCATAGTCATTTATATTGATAATGAAAGATATCATCTTAATACTAGGTTCACTTAGGGCATCAAGGGAGGAGGTGTAGTAGCCGGGTGGGTCAGAAAAGGGAGGAGGTGTAGTAGCCGGGTGGGTCAGAAAAGGGAGGAGGTGTAGAAGCCGGGTGGGTCAGAAAAGGGAGGAGGTGTAGTAGCCGGGTGGGTCAGAAAAGGGCGGAGGTGTAGTAGCCGGGTGGGTCAGAAAAGGAAGGAGGTGTAGTAGCCGGGTGGGTCAGAAAAGGGAGGAGGTGTAGAAGCTGGTTGGGTCAGAAAAGGGAGAAGGTGTAGTAGCCATGTGGGTCAGAAAAGGGCAGAGGTGTAGTAGCCGGGTGGGTCAGAAAAGGGAGGAGGTGTAGTAGCCGGGTAGGTCAGAAAAGGGAGGAGGTGTAGTAGCCAGGTGGGTCAGAAAAGGGCGGAGGTGTAGTAGCCGGGTGGGTCAGAAAAGGACAGAGGTGTAGTAGCCGGGTGGGTCAGAAAAGGGAGGAGGTGTAGTAGCCGGGTGGGTCAGAAAAGGGAGGAGGTGTAGTAGCCGGGTGGGTCAGAAAAGGGAGGAGGTGTAGTAGCCGGGTGGGTCAGAAAAGGGAGGAGGTGTAGTAGCCAGGTGGGTCAGAAAAGGGAGGAGGTGTAGAAGCCGGGTGGGTCAGAAAAGGGCAGAGGTGTAGTAGCCGGGTGGGTCAGAAAAGGACAGGTGTAGTAGCCGGGTGGGTCAGAAAAGGGAGGAGGTGTAGTAGCCGGGTGGGTCAGAAAAGGGAGGAGTTGTAGTAGCCGGTTGGGTCAGAAAAGGGTGGAGGTGTAGTAGCCGGGTGGGTCAGAAAATGGCGGAGTTGTAGTAGCCGGGTGGGTCAGAAAAGGGTGGAGATGAAGTAGCCGGGTGGGTCAGAAAAGGGAGGAGGTGTAGTAGCCGGGTGGGTCAGAAAAGGGAGGAGGTGTAGTAGCCGGGTGGGTCAGAAAAGGGAGGAGGTGTAGTAGCCAGGTGGGTCAGAAAAGGGAGGAGGTGTAGAAGCCGGGTGGGTCAGAAAAGGGCAGAGGTGTAGTAGCCGGGTAGGTCAGAAAAGGACAGAGGTGTAGTAGCCGGGTGGGTCAGAAAAGGGAGGAGGTGTAGTAGCCGGGTGGGTCAGAAAAGGACAGAGGTGTAGTAGCCGGGTGGGTCAGAAAAGGGAGGAGGTGTAGTAGCCGGGTGGGTCAGAAAAGGGCGGAGGTGTAGTAGCCGGGTGGGTCAGAAAAGGGAGGAGGTGTAGTAGCCGGGTGGGTCAGAAAAGGGAGGAGGTGTAGTAGCCGGGTGGGTCAGAAAATGGCGGAGTTGTAGTAGCCGGGTGGGTCAGAAAAGGGTGGAGATGTAGTAGCCGGGTGGGTCAGAAAAGGGAGGAGGTGTAGTAGCCGGGTGGGTCAGAAAAGGGAGGAGGTGTAGTAGCCAGGTGGGTCAGAAAAGGGTGGAGATGTAGTAGCCGGGTGGGTCAGAAAAGGGAGGAGTTGTAGTAGCCGGTTGGGTCAGAAAAGGGTGGAGGTGTAGAAGCCGGGTGGGTCAGAATAGGGCGGAGGTGTAGTAGCCGGGTGGGTCAGAAAAGGGCGGAGGTGTAGTAGCCGGTTGGGTCAGAAACTCCAGGAAATGCATGGTTTTCAATAAATCCAAGGTCAAGGAAGGAGGAGGTCTAAAATTCACAGATTCAGGAATAGGGTATACATAATTAATGGAAGCCCCCTTTTTATTAAGAAAATTGCATTTTCACCAAAGTATATGTGATTTGAGTTTGTTCTATTCTTCTTTTCAGACGTGGTTTCTTCCATCATGGTTTTCGCTCTGAGGGAAATCTTCACGAGGAGAGAACCTAACCTTCAACAACCAAACCTAACAACTCTATTCACTACAATTTGACCCATGGCCATGAAACAAGTTTTACCACTCATGCTGTCAAAGTAAGAAAACTGTCTAATAATCCATAGGTGTTTTCCTATGGTAGAACCATGTTCCAGGCAAGGAGAGTATTATTTCTTTACTCATATGCTGATATGTGTCTCGGACAGACGGGCTGCATTAGGTTTACATGTAGTCATGCTTTTTGAGATGTCGCTGTTTAACTCGACAGTGTTCCTCATCTTTAATAAGTTTATTCTTATCTCTGATTTATGGCTACATTCTTGATGAAGAGATGGACATGTGTCAGTCAGAAAAGCATGATACCCCAAAGTCCAAAACAATGAAAACTGCGATATGACAATAAAGCCAACAACTCATTTCCCTGGTATGAGAAGAAATCTACTGCATCTTCCAGCCTGAGTGAATATTGCTAATGATGACTACTTACAGTGATGTGAATCCAGCCAATGATGACTGCTTACAGTGATGTGAATCCAGCCAATGATGACTGCTTATAGTGATGTGAATCGAGCTAATGATGACTGCTTACAGTGATGTGAATCGAGCTAATAATGGCTACTTACAGTGATGTGAATCCAGCCAATGATGACTACTTACAGTGATGTGAATCCAGCTAATGATGACTGCTTACAGTGATGTGAATCCTACATGCTCCTACTGTGCTCCTACTGTGAGAAAAAATGTACTGCATCTTAAAGTCTGAAGGATCACATTAAGATTCATACTGAAGACTGGCCTCGTGCATGTCTGCGCTGTGCTGAGAGCATCTCTGATGCATGGACTTGTAAGATGCACAACCTTACACGTAATCACGACAAAGCTCACATGTGCCAGTACTGTGGAAAGGGGTATTCGCGGTCTTCCCACCTGAAGGTACACATCCGCGTCCATACAGGAGAGAGGCCCCACGTGTGTCCTCACTGTGGGAAGGGGTTCTGTGACACCCAGCGCCTGAAGAGACACGTCTACACTCACACGGGGGAGAGGCCTTACGTCTGTCCCCACTGCAGGAAAGGCTTCTGTTGGTCCTCACAACTGAAAACCCACATCTATTCTCACACAGGTGAAAAACCGTTCGTTTGTCACCTCTGCCAAAGGGGTTTCAGCAAATCGGGCAACTTGAAGTTACACATGACGAGTCACACAGGAGAAAAGGCTTATAACTGCCCATACTGTGATAAGAAGTTCAACCAGCAGGCCACCTTGAAGAAGCACATGTGTACTCACACAGGTGAAAAGCCCTTTATGTGTGCGCATTGTGAGGAGGGGTTTGCCGCGCGACATCTGCTAAAGTCGCACACACAGAGACATCACAAAGGAGAGACACTCTACAGCAGCTGTGGTTCCTGTGTGCGAGGTTTTGTCAAGGATGCTGACTTAGCACAGCATCTCAAGTCACAC
This sequence comes from Lepidonotus clava, assembly GCA_936440205.1. Classification (NCBI taxonomy): domain Eukaryota; kingdom Metazoa; phylum Annelida; class Polychaeta; order Phyllodocida; family Polynoidae; genus Lepidonotus; species Lepidonotus clava. The sequence goes on from OW387140.1 coordinate 55,072,891, forward strand.
TGAAGAAAGCAGGACCAGTAGATATGGTGGTCTATCACCTACACAGCCGATAAGTGCATGTAGAGGGAGGTGTGTACTGACGGGCTCCACATACAACTCTTTGTTTGCAGTATTTTCAGCTCTACACACCACTCTTTGTTTGTAGTATTTTCAGCTCTACACACCACTCTTTGTTTGTAGTATTTTCAGCTCTACACACCACTCTTTGTTTGTAGTATTTTCAGCTCTACACACCTCTCTCTGTAGTATTTTCAGCTCTACACACCACTCTTTGTTTGTAGTATTTTCAGCTCTACACACCACTCTTTGTTTGTAGTATTTTCAGCTCTATACACCACTCTTTGTTTGTAGTATTTTCAGCTCTACACACCTCTCTCTGTAGTATTTTCAGCTCTACGCACCACTCTTTGTTTGCAGTATTTTCAACAGCATTTGAATATTGTTTGGGTAACACAGTATAGAATGAGTCTGTCAGGGTTGCCCTTGGGAGTCATGCGGCTGTCCACGGGAATTCTGCAGCCATCCTCTGAATTTAGTAACTTTAATGCTTCTCAATAGGGATGAAAAGTTACTGTTTGGGTCAGTCAAAACTTGAGTTTGCGTTTTTTGTGGTAAGGAGCGTTAATCATTCTTTTTTTGTTTATGATATAGGTGGTCGCTCTGCTATAATGATATTGTACTTGTCGGACTAAATAAACTATGACTACTAAATGTTTTGATTGGGTTGTTAGTTATATCCTGTCTTAAATAATCAACTTCGTTTCATAAGTCTCGCTTCTAGTAAACCATATTTTTTATTTTTTGAATAGCAAATATAGATATATATATAAAACGTTAAAGTATAACTTTTTCAACCAGTCTGAAGTTGTTCACTCAAATTAAAAGTAAAATTATAGATTCTTTTTTGTTATTGAGCCAACTATCTCGTTTTACAACTGCTTTTCAGATAGTACAATGTTAGTAAATATTATATGGTGAATAGGCGATAATGATGATTGTAGATGAATGGACGTTTTGCATATATCACTTTCTTGGCAATCTTATATCTGGCATAGAGGGAAAGATCCTTCCATACTATTTCGCATATAAATTTCCTAGTCAAAGTTATGCTCATTCAGTATCTTAATTTGTCTCTTGAAGGAATACTCATTGATGATTTGAAGCAGTGTTCCCAGAATCTTGTCCCATAATGTACACATTCTGTAAAACGGACGATTTAATACATACTGTTTAACACTGGAAGGCCATTTTAGTTTCAGCTTAGTAGTATTTCTGAGCTGTCTCTCCCCTCTTCTATTCCACAAACTCCGGTCGTCTGCTGTATTTACAAGCAAGAACCAACAATTGTGTTTATGTAACAAACAACAGGGCTTTCCAAATCGTACGGTTTGATATCACCCTGATTCAACCCTTGGTATACATACACAGATTAAAAAATATGGTTACCAACAAGTCCACATTCACACTGGAGAAAGACGTTGATATTTCCATTGTGTCAAGAAATTTAAATTCATAACCAAATAAGCTTTGAAATAGGCCCATATTTCCGTAACTGATTGGGGTAATCATGAAAATTGTGGTTAGGGTCTCAAAATGGTCATATTTGCCATTTACAAAACTTAATTATGTTACTGCAAAATAATTTCAAAGAGGAATTATTACTTGTAAAAAGATACACGGAATTTCTAATCACGAGACACTAATCAAAATGTCCCTGATGAGCTCAACTTATAATTAGCCCTACTCTCATTGAATGGGAGAAGGTTCAAATCTCCACAACCCTTGAAAGAAACCATTGTAAGTTATCCGACATGAGGCTACAGCTTTCCTCAAACTTAAGTGCATAATCTTGACTATCCTCAAACAGTGAAACTAATACTGAGGCTTATCCCTTAAGGTCAGGGGCGGATCCAGAACTTCATAGAGGTGGGGGGGGGGGCCACAAACATGATTTAACAGGGGAGGGGGGAGGGGCCAAGGCCCGTCTGCACCCTCCGCCCCCTGGATATAATGTTCTAAGGAATGGTTCTAAGGTCCCAAGTTTTCTAACCTTCCAGGAGAAACCTCTGTGCACATTCCTTATTGATAATCAAGCAGATGAGAATCCCCTCGAAGTTTACTGGAAGAAAATGAGCATTCAGACCTACAGAAATATGATGAGTATGAAGGCTTGGTTTGTTAGTTTAACACCTGCACCATTGGCCAGCGGTGCATACAAGGGGTGGTGATTATTGAGAGGCTGTATGTACCACTCATCATTTTCTTAGATTCCATCATTATTTCACATTTCGTTTGTATTATAAGATATAGAAGAACCTAAGGGGTCATCCTCAGGCGATCCCTATTCGTCAGACAGCTACCCTCAGATGGCCCCCGCAGTCCTTCTTACATTAGTATCTCTGACTTTGTCAAGTCTTACTGCAACACAACTGAAAATACGCATTGACTTGTTTCTATGGAAAAGAGACCATATACAGGATGTGTTTGTTTTGTGTGAGAGGCTTCTTGAAAGTTCACAATAACTCATAAGAGAGAAACTCTGTTTCTGTGATTGACATTCAAAAACTCAACTAAATAAAGGCAAGTTTACAGTGCTATTTTTAGTTGAGATGCACATGGCATCCTGCACAAAGGTAGAGATTAAAACATTTGCTTTGTGCATGCTTATTGGATTAATGTAAGGGTCACCAGACGAATATAAATGATAAGAATTCCTCTAAATTACTTAGTTTATGAAAATATATAGTAATGGCAGGTGTTGCTGGTAAGTACTAATATACCTGATGACAATGGTCACCGGGACACACTTCCCCGCAAGCACCGATGCCTTGGGTAAAAATCGATATCAGACTGCTTTATAAGCAAGAGTGCAGGGAAATCAAAAGAGAGAGACCAGTAGCGTTTGGATCATACGGATCGGGAGATTCGAAGGGGTTTAGATAGCCATACAACAAAAGGGACATCTGGTGACTCATATGGTGCTACCACACGACGGCCGGAGGCGGGAATAGGCGGACTCTACGGAGGAAGCTTACTCCACCTCAACTGGAACTATAATACCTTGGACTTATTGCCATCACGAGCAGCTGTACGCATCACTATATCCACCAATAAACTTACCGTACTACCAAGCGTTGTTCATGTTATGGATTGAGCGCCCATATCGTGGACTTACTCACCACTCGACTAGCATCCCCTTAGAGACAATGCCAGTAACAATAAACGTCTTGGACAATGCACTATAATGATAATCAACCCTAAAAACAACAATAGCGTTCAATCCTATGTAAGGGAATGATTCTCAATAATATCAGTTATACAACATCCGCTCTGTTTGTGTGAGCTCTCATAACACAGAATGAGTGATATCAAGATCTGTTTGCATGGGTCTGTGTGCTGAGATCGCAAGTGACCATTACATGAAAATTACATTAAAATGAAAATCGTATCTCGCTAGAGTGAACCTCAGTGTAGTAGATTCATGATGCACTGTATTTTTTAGCATTGTGTCCCAATGTGTGTCTACTTTTTTGGCAATATGATTTGAACATGTAACCCATAAGGGTTGGCCGAATGTTAAACTACCCCAACAAACATCTTGTAGTTGTACCAAACATTCTGTGATTGCAAGCTTTTGGCAAATAACCTGTAATTATGTGACAGAAATGAAAACTCAAAGACACGTGGTCATGAATGTTGATTGTTCTCTAGTCCCAGGACTGGCCCTGAGGCCTATAACTTTTCTTGGCTGTGACATGATGTGTACTCTTCTGCTGCTGGACCCACACCGTCCTTACAACATGGGGGTACTTCACTACTTGACCTTTGGTCTGTGACCTACTTTGATTAATTAGCTGGCCGATAAATAGGAGGAGGGACAGTGCTAACAAAGATTCTAATGTAATCTCTATAATAATTTATAGTATAGACTGATTTGATATATTTTGTAATTATTGATATAGATATGGAAGGCTATGCCATGCCTAACTTAGGTATGACAGCATGACATTCGTTTTTGACATTTTCATCACTGCAGTGGGCATGGCCTCTGGACTTTGACCAAAGAAGGAAGCACATGATTGAACTGCCTCTGATCAGAGGATTTTGTTCTAAGTTGACCATGACCACCTAGTAATAAGGCCATCCCACTTTGGGCATATCCTGGGGTCGGATAAGAGTTGGACAAAATAGTCATATTATGCCATTCCTGTGTAGAAGACTTGTGATTACCTAAATAAGCAAGAATTGAGTTTTTCTATATCCCAAAGTACTGCTAAAACATAACCATTTCGTAAATGTTACCAAGTGATAGATTGGCAGGTTTGTCAGCCAATCAAAATACTGTCTTTCAGGGCAAAATAGGGTTGGACTTTATAGGTTTGACTTACAGGTTTTACCATTGGTTCCTGTGGGGAAAAGTCCAAAATGTTATGTCACATTTTAGAAATTTTAGCAATGTATCAACCAAATTTCTTTGGTTGATTTTGTATTATGAAACTCTCTTCAGGGAATAGGCACAAACAATTGTGATAATATTTCATGGTAAACTTTATTGTTGGTATAAACTGGGATGGGAATTTGTATGTGTTGATTTATTAGGTTACTTGGCTTTGATATTCTCATATGACTTCATAGGGCTAAAAAATATGGAAGGATATGCCATGCCTCCCCCCCTTCCTTATGTGATGGAGCACTGGGCAGTGCTCAAAACAACTTCTATCATGTGAAATATATGTCCCGAGCTTATAATTGCTGTTTTATGTGTTTTTTTGTTTTTTTCTCAATTCTATTGATATTTTTTGGGAAAAAAAATCTTTAGGAAAGTTACTGTATGGCCAAAGTTTTAGGGTAGGTCAAATTACATCAACACAACAATGATATCCTTTACTCGTAATGATGATCCATGTTTTCAGTCATATCATGTTTTAAGGAATGGTTCTAAGCAGCTCTCAATATAGATTGAATTAAAGAGTACAATGTACGTGTTGTTGTGCAAAAGACTTCTTGCATGCAGTTGATTTCAATAAGTAGTTTTTTTTTTCAAATCAAGTATAGTACAATAAGAGATTTGATATTAATTCTGAGGACTAACATCTTTGGGTAAATTGAATAGGTAAATGTCTTTGACCTTCTGCAGGCATGATCACAGAACTCTTATTGCCATTTAAGGACTGTCCTTGTACCTATATGTCAGCAAAATGTAACAGCAAGTGGTACTTATCAGTTGAAAACTATCAAATATTTTTTCTTTTTGTCTAATTTTTATTTCCTCATAGCTTTCAATAAAACTTGATCTTCCAAGCAAAATGATATACAATCCTAAATTCAGGACAGTCCACATTCTATATAACAAAAGTATTATTTCTAGAACTAGTACAAAATCTCTCGGTCCTAATTCAGGACATACCCCTACAGCTTTCTGATCACAATGACATTCAAAAATACAACTTCAAATTTTGACAGACCTCACACAAAATTTAATGATATGCGGATGATGATTATGTTACAGTTGCTATGTGAAATATGAATTCTCTGTTAATGTAAAACTGTCATATCTTCATAGTAGATAAAGTTGAATTTCATAATTCTTCAAATGATCTTTATGACATCTGCTCAATTTCTAGTGTTACACTTATTTTCAAGGATATGAAATGTATATTCTATTTTTTCCTTAAGATCTAATTCAGTTCCTACAAAAACTACTTATACTTTTATTGTTGTCTCTTTCTTCAGGTTGGCAGGAGCTTCAAAAAGAAAAAGAGCATTTCAAAAATCAGGAAGATTAACACCGTATCAATAGAAGGATATCAAGGCTCCATTGAATAACTTTGATGTACCAAAGAATCATTGAAGCAGACGCTGTATGAAAGTCCTTGTGATGACATACAATGAAATGGGGGTCAGTATTAGCCCACACTGCCAGGTTGTTAGTAACTCCTTCCCACCTCAAGCTTAATATAAAGATCATGAGTGGAAAGATATTTTCAATGTAAACCCTATGCCTGTAATGAAAGTGGAGAGACATTTAGAAATACAACATCTATTATAAAGACACGTATAATGGGTCACATATATGAAAAGCCTCATAAGTGTTCTCAATGTGATAAGAGGTTCAGTTCTACATCTTACCTGAAGGCACACATCCTCACTCACACAGGAGAGAAGCCTCATAAGTGTTCTCAATGTGATAAGAGGTTCATTTGTATGTCTCACCTGAAGACACACATCCTCACTCACACAGGAGAAAAGCCCTATAGGTGTTCTCAATGCGATAAGAGGTTCAGACAGTCATCAGACCTGAAGAATCACATTCTCACTCACTCAGGAGTGAAGCCTTATAAATGTTCCCACTGTGAGAAGAGGTTCAGTCACCCGTCATACTTGAAGAAACACATCCTCACCCACACTGGACAGAAGTCCCACAGGTGTTCTCAATGCGATAAGAGGTTCAGACAGTCATCAGTCCTGAGAAATCACATCCTCACTCACACTGGAGAAAAGCCCTTTAAGTGTTCCGAATGTGATAAGAGATTTGGTAGGTTATCATACCTGAAGTATCACATCCGCACTCACACAGGAGAGAAGCCTTATAAATGTTCCCATTGTGAGAAGAGATTCAGTCACCCGTCACACTTTAAGACACATCTTCTCACTCACACAGTAGAAAAGCCCCATGAGTGTCTCCAATGTGAGAAGAAGTTTATTTCATCATCAGCTCTCAAGAGACACATCTACACTCACACAGGAGAGAAGCCTTATAAATGTTCCCTCTGTGAGAAGAGGTTCAATCACCCATCAACTCTGAAGAGACACATCCATATTCACACTGGAGAAAAGCCCTATAAATGTTCCCACTGTGAGAAGAGGTTCAGTGAGTTATCAAACCTGAAGAGACACCTCCTTACTCACACAGGAGAGAAGCCCCATGTGTGCAACTACTGTGAGAAGAGGTTCACTTCATTGTCACAACTAAAGATGCACATTCTCACTCAGGCAGGAGAGACGTCCCTTAAGCATTCACAATGTGATAAGAGATTCAATCGGAAATCTACCCTTAAGGACCACATTGGTACTCATACAAAAGAAAAGCCCCATAAGTGTTCCCACTATGAGAAGGGGTTCAGGAACTCAAGCACTCACACCAGTGAAGAGTTGCAGGACTGCCAGCATTGCAAGAAGTGTTCTACATCATTTTCTTTAGGATCACATGGAGACAATACTGGTAGAGAAAAGCAACAAAGTTTTTATCATAACTGTGTGACAGGATTTAGGTCAGTATCAGATATGATATTGCACATGAAGTTAGTCCATGGAGGACAGACACAATGTAGCCAGCATTTCTCCACAGACCCTGACTGTCTGCAGCGCAGCAGGAAGGCTGTCAATAGATTTTGCCCAGACTGTGTGACAGGATTTAGGTCAGTATCAGATATGATCTCACACATGAAGCTAGTCCATCAAGGACAGACACAATATAATCAATATTTCGCCACAATCCCTGACTGTCTGATGACCATCGGCAAAATTGTGGATACACAAGATATACAAAAACAAAATGGTACTCACAAGGAAAGAACCCTAAGTTTTTGTAGCTGTGAATTAGTCACCTTTGAAAAGAAATGTAATGATGATCAAAACCAAGGGTATAGTTCATGTCCTACCTGTGTACAGGGATTTAGGCTGGTATCAGACATGAAAATGCACATGAATCTTATCCATGAGTGGTAAACACTTCTTAGCCAATAGCTCTTTTGTGTTTGAGATTAAGGAAATACAGACTTAAATCTACATATAAAGTAGAAGGTTAATCACTGATATTATCTGTTTTTCAATTGAAAATAATGTGTTAGCTGTCATGCATTGAGGCTATTTTCAATTAATGATACAAACTTGATATTATATATGAATTCCATATATAAGTTGTCAGCATTACTGTACTATTACCGTATTATTTCTCTCTTCATGACATTTAATATTTTCAATCTGAATCATATTGCACAAAGGTAGAAAAGTAACGCACTCACTTTGCGCATATAACCAATTGTATATTTAAATGAAACGGTAAGAATGTCACCAGGTGTACATAAGGGAATAACAAGAAGTCATCCAAATTATATAAATTACCATAACACATATTATGAATATAGCATGAGTCGCTGGTAGGTGTAAATATACCTGTCAGACGGTAGCCGACAGGGCACACCTCCCAGCGAGCGTCGATGCTGGGAAAATCAATACCAGACTGCTATATAATGAGTAAGAGCCCATGGTAAGAGAGAGAACCTTTATCGTTTGAGTAATACGGATCAGGAGATTCGAGGGGTTTTGGATAGCTATACATTGACGAAGGGACATCTGGTGACTAACGGAAGAACCATTGTGTTATCATTGGATGAGAGAATAGGTGGACTCTTAGGGGAAAGCTTACCCTCCATCAGATTGGAATTGTGAACTTTGGAGACTTATCATCTCACTGGCAAATGTACGCATCACCGTTTCCACCAAATAAACCTTATCTACAGCCAAGTGTTGTTCATGTTATGGATTGAACGCCCATCTCGTGAACTCATCTACCATTTGACAAGCAACGAAGAGAGAAATAATAAGGACGAAGATAGTGATTACCATAAACAGTTCCCCATTCATCAATCAATACTATAAACACCATCAAGCGTTCAATATATAATACAGTAGAGACTCACTTAACGACCACTTCACTAAGGAGACCACCTCTCTTAAAGACCACTTTTTGGTCAGACCGGAATATTTCCCTCTATTTCATGTTTGATTTCGCTTCACAAATCAGACCAGTCTCTCAGTGAGGGCCTCACTAAAAGACCACCTAATTTCCAGTCCCAAATGACTATTTTCCCCCCTGTAATGCGGGCAGTACCCTCCCAAGTCCAGTATAAACTACAGTTGACGAGGAAAATGTTCTCACCTAAGTTGCCTCCACACAACATCTACTCCCTCAGAAGCTCACGGCGACCTAAGTGCACACAGGGAGGTTATGCAACTCTAACACATCTTAATACGTCAACGTATCTCTAAACTTTGAAGCCTTCTCTGGAAGAACACTTAAAGAATTTGAAAAAAATGAATTTATATACCTCCCATAGTAGTTAACTCACGAAGAAACAGTTTACAATTTCAAAATGATAAGTGAGATTAGAGATACGTTACGTTTACGTTGCGTGATAAAGTTTGGGTTGCTTAACCTCCCTAAACAAAGTCACCCCTACCCCTCCACTTGTCCCTCTGAAGCTCAGGACGACCTAAGTGCTCACTAAGTGTCATAATGTCGCACCTAAGTCACCCCTTCCCATCCACTTGTCCCTCAGAAGCTCAGGGCGACCTAAGCACTCACCAGGTGTCACAATGTCGCACCTAAGTCCCCTGCCCCCTCAGAAGCTCAGACCACACGCACTCACCAGGGTGTCATGTCCCAGGCAGCATTCCCATATGGGTCCCTTGTGGGCCCTAGTTGGGCTGGCAACTGGGCCCAACTTGGGCTTACCAACTCGGGCCCGCCTAGATCTGTCACTGGGTTCCACTTGGGCCCTACATGGGCTAGCCCAAACTGGGCCCAGAATGGGCCCAGATTGGGCCCCAACTTACACAGACCTGGGCTTCGACTGGGTTACTAGATGGGCTTGAACTGGGCCCTAATTGGGCTTATCCTAATTATATTGCACTTTATATTATTCCATATTTTACAAATATGCACTGGAGAGGGATTTCTTGGAATTTAACAATTACATTTTATAAATTGTTATTTATCTAATTTTATTAATAATGAGTTACATTTCTAAAATGAAAACATTCACAACAATTTCATTAACAAATTTTATTAAAAATCTGAAATGTCTATTAATTATATCTAATATTCAAATGATAATGATATTGTTTTTTGGGGTACATTATTTCATTTTTTCAAATACCCAAATAGCAGATGAATGGTCCTTTGCGTAGAGTTCTGATCAAAGAGAGTGAGAATTTAAAGGTTATTTTAGGCAACATTTTCTTTGTTCTTTCACTTTTCAGGTTATTTTAGGCAACATTTTCTTTGTTCTTTCACTTTTCCTCCTTGTTCCGTGCTCGCTTCAGGCGGTTCCCAGCCCTATCGCGGTGACCCAAAAGCCAATGGCCAACTGCCTTCTCAACATCTTGTCTTGTACTTTTAGCTGTAAAGGGTTTTTCTTGACAGCCCCTGTAAAAGATGAAGATGTATGACAATTAGATGACACGACGAATAAATATAAAACAGAAAAAACTGATTAATGCAAGAGAAAATTGTGACTTAATCAAATATAAAGTGCAACATACCCCCTTTTTACCCTATTTTATTCCATTATTGACAAGTGAGGAGATTTCCAAAGAGTGGCTCATAACGACCTACGTGGGGCTTGGCTGGGCCTGGCCCCGTATTCCAAGTCCCAATTTGAACCTTTGCTCAGTTTAGTTCAAAAAAGGATCAGTTGAACTTTTGGTTCAAATCAAACAAATTTGAACCTTTTTCATTTGAACCAATTTGAACCTACTTGAACCAACTTGAACAATATTTTAGTAAGTTGAACAAACTTTGAACCAATAGCCTATTCTAAGTCCTGATTTGAACATTTGTTCAGTCTGGTTCAAGAAAGGATCAGTTGATCTTTTGGTTCAAATTACAATTCTAAGAAAAATTCGGACCTTTTTTCAGTTGAACAAAGTTGAACCTATTTGAACCACCTTCAGGCGTTACTAGGAGGGGATGGCGGGGGTGGTGCGCCACCCCCCACAGAGGAAATTTGTGAAAAAGTTTCACTTTTCCTTTAAAAATTCACTGTAAAACCCCTAAAATAATATGAGAAAATGTGGAAGAATTCCACTTAGGGAACCTCGCCACCCCCCACCCCCCACAGGAGATCCTGGGTATTAGTCTGACATAGCCAGCCTCTCGTATGCTGATAAACTGATGGTGCTATGAGCTCGTAGCTTGCCGTAGAGAGTCTACAGAATGGGTATAGACCCCTAAAATCGACAGGGCGACACGGCCTTTTTTGGGCCTATCAACATGGGACAGGGCTGTTTCTTAAAATCGACAGGGAGACAGGACCCTTTCTGAAAATCGACAGGGAGACAGGACCCTTTCTTAAAATCGACAGGGCGACAAGACTACTGGGTATGGGCCTGACCTTGAACCATATTTTGGTAAGTTGAACCAACTTTGAACCAATACATTGTTTAAGTTCAAGCCCTGAAAATTAGGTTTAATTAGATCAAAGTGTTTTAGGGGGAACGCGTGATACATGTGCAGTATTGTCTACAATACCCTTAGAATACCTTGACAGATAGTTTTAATTGTGACAACTAATAGTAAACACATTACGTTTTTTATTCCATATTTTTGCCTCTTGCCTTTATTTTTACTTATTTTGCTGTTCAACATAATTATATTGTTTTACCAAAAGAGTGAACGTGCTGAGCCAATATTCATTTGTTCATACAGAAGGACCGTGAAATTCTGAAAATAAGTATTTTCTCCGGACACTGATACAAAATATTCGTTCATTGACATTTAAAGATGAAAGTATAACTATAGATGGTCTTGTATCGCATTACATTTTCTCTCCCTACCCAGAAAGAGTTAGAGGTAGTAAAAGTTTAATATTCCCGACAGATACACCTTTTGTGGTTCTACATGAAAGGGGTTTCATGAAATATATCAATGATGGTTTAGACTATCAAATGAGGCATGACAGTATTTAATTGAGAATTATAAAATATGTGGACCTTGAGTTTACATAAAAAAGTTATTTTTTGATAGTATTTTCAATTTTACCTCCATTTTATTATATTCCAAGTATGATGTGTGATATTAGGCATGCTAAATGCGCGATATTAGACTGATATGAGTGATGTAAGACCTTTAATTAGTATATTAAAGAATGTATCCCTAATCAATGAAGGTTAAAACAAGAAACAAAACAAATGTATCAGCAAATACGTTTCATATGGTCCTATAACACAAAACAAAACCAGATATTCTTATTGCAATAACATGGGGGTGGATGTCTAAAATCGACAGGGCGACAGGGGCATTTCTTAAATTCGACAGGGCGACATGGCTGTTTCTTAAAATCGACAGACGACATGGCAATTTAGTGACAAATGACATGGCCCTTTTCTTAAATTCGACAGGGGACAGGAGCCTTAAAAAGATAGTGACAGGGGACATGGCTATTTCTTAAATTCGACAGGGGACAGGCCTCTAAAGTCAAGTTTAACGACAGGCGACACGGCCATTTCTTAAATTCGACACGGGAAATGGGACCCCCCCAGGTGCACCCGACGCACCCAATGTCATCCTATCCTATACGTTGACAAGAAGTACAGGATGGACATATTGGATGCGTTGACAAACTACACCTCTCCCCACCGAGATTATGTTTTGTCAGCGTATGCACAGGCATCCATAGCTTTTAGTATAGGGTAAAACAGGGTTGTATCGCGCACAGTGCTGTATCGCGCATTTTTGTTGAATTGCTCTAAAATATAGAAATATGTATCAAAATACAAAAAATGTTCAAAAGATAGTAAAATGCGCCAGAACAGTTTAAATAAACCATATTTATTGCATCACAAGCTCTTTAATTGCTCAGTTATTGAGAAAAACGTATTTTCACATGTATAAGATGCGCGATTCAACCCTGTATTGATACTTCTATGAAATTTGAATTTCACTTTTTGTAATATTTCATGAGATATCATATTCCTGGTATTCCCATATCATATTTATCAGAGCATGAGGGGTATAAGGGGAATGAATAAACGCATATGATCCTATCTTCAACATTTAACTTATTTTTCTTTTGATAATCGTTATTATTTAAATTTTCTGACTATTTTAAAAAGAATAAGCGATATAAGACCATGATATCCTCGATATAACCCTGACATGTGCAATATGAATTAAGAAACAAAGATCATCACATTTTAACTTCCTATGCCTAAGGTATTCAATGTAGAAGCTATTAAACATCCCTGGATGATGTACCTTATATGGTTCTATGTAAAACAATAAAATTGTAGCATCCCTAAAGAAACTTATAGATACAAGACATGATTTAAACTCTATAAAATGCAGATTTATTGATAATTCTCCGAAATTAAGAAGATAACATTATGGATTTTTCATGAGATGTCATTTTGTCAAAGATGGTATTGACTGTCAAACTAAGTTTGCAAAGTTTTAGTTGGAAATTATAATGTACATGGTTCTTTTCTATTCATACAACTTTTTATTTTGTAGGATTTTCAATTTTACCTTTATTTTATAGTTATTTTGATTATGATGCGCGATATTAGGCATAATAAATGCGCGATATTAGGCTGATATGCGCGATATAAGGCCTAAAAATGGTACATCACACTATGTGGCCCCAATCAATAAGGGTTAGGGCTAGACACAAAAAAACATTACCCAAAAATACGCCTCATAGGGCTGTATAGTTCAAAACAAAATTGGGTATTCCGAATTTAAAAAGTGATAGATGGGAGAGAAAAGTCAGACTGCATTAAATAAAGTGCGCGATATACCCCCTTTTTACCCTAGGCCTATCATACGGTGCCCAATTTTATAACAGGGGGCGCTGTGAGTGTGACTAATATGTAGGCCTATCTATGCAATTTTCCACTGGGGGGCGTCTACGATGGAAATTGCTCAAATGTACGATTTTTACTATTTTGAAATTCCCATAGACCCCATTTTTTTCCCGTGACTTTAACTTGTTAGTTAAATCTGTAGATAGATAAACCTTCATGACTATTTTTCCGTTTGACTATTTAAATAGTAAAATATGCAATGTCCTATTTCTTTCCAAATGCTCCGACCAAAATTCAGGTTTTACTCATATATTGACTTTCACTGGTTGCCGGCCTTATGAAGGCAAATAGTGCAAATCGTGCCAGGTACCAGTGCAAGCATTGCAAATGGCACCATGCCTGGACGAAGTGTTCAGTTCCGTTGCAAAAGAAAAAAGCCAGGATTTAATGCGTTTAATAATGGTATACTCGTCTGGCATGAAGAACAAGAATCAACAGCACCAGAATCGGATAGTCACAAGAGGAGAGCCACACCTGAAGAGATCGGAAATCATCCAACCAATCCTCCTGGTACACAGTTTTTCACTACCGAAAATGGGGACCTGGGACTGGATCAACAAAACGTTGACAAAAAAAGTAAGTGCTCTTTATTTCAGCTATTTGGTCGTAATGATTTCACATGATGTTCTCCACGTATTAATCATAAATGATATGTCGTTATATTAGGAAGACACCTACAATCAATTCTAAACTTACTAGTCGGCCCACTGCCTATTAAGAACGCCAAACCTAACATTCTAAAGCCTGGTTTCCATAGGCATAGAACATGCAGAAAATAGGATAAGTAGGCCGACTAAATGTTCACGATGGAAAGGTTTAACACCTGACGGCCCCTGAGAGTATGGTTTCTTGTTTTGTAGAAACCAGGCACTGCATCAGTCTCAAAGGTAGGCCCCTGTGTCTAAAGCGATAGGCCCTTTCTGTATGTCGGTTACAGGTAGGACATGGTAGGACAGTCAGAGCCGTTCTCGGACTACCTGTGTCAGCACCGCTGCCTTCCGTAGTATAGACTATATGCAATATAAGCCATCTCCAAACCTACAGTACCTACATCGTACATGGTCCACAAGTGACAAGCACTGATGAAAATCAGTGAACGTAGTTTGCTGAAGCATAGGCCTAGTCTCGAGTAGTGGCGCGTATTATCTGCCACATGTATTATCAGCACCGCCGACACATATTCTGATATAGCAAATAATTTGCAATTTTCTGGTAATAAGATTCAGATTTCTTCAAAGATGAAGGGCCAATATTTTCAAATTCCTTAACCTTCAATTTTTCACGCATTTAAGGTGGTTGCTAAGAAGATAAAGCTAGTTTCAGGTGTGACCTTAAAAGTCTGTAAATATTTTAACATAGACAGGATATTTCGAAGCACCTTACCTTAAAAAAATAATATAGTTCAATGAAATTCTTTGAGGTAGGTTGGGATTTAGCAAGATAACAATAAACAGTCAAATTCTTATATTTCTGTTAATTCTTCCAAACATTTACGTTCATTTTCATGATAAATATCGCAAGATTAATAAAGATACATTTTCAAAACAATGACATAACTTTTCATGTAATCCCTAATAAAACTGGGAATCATTGTAATGATGACGACGTTGTCACCATGACGTCATCAACAGTATAGACAATATCGGCGATATGAAATTTTGCATATCTCACCAAGTTTTGCAAAATACCTACAAAATGGGAGAGCTCCCGGTTCAGGGTAGCAAAATGGGAGATTTGTATTAGAAGGCACCAAATTCGTGATGTGACCATTGACATTGCAGGTTTATGTTGTAACGTAGATTTAGATCTACATTTTAGTGGTCCATATTCTTTGAAAATTCATTTGGTTTGCACTTATGTATGTATATTTCATACAATTGAAATATTGAGGGAAAAACGGGAAATGTCCCACTGAATTTTATTATGTAAATGAAAGTTGAAATAGTGATCACTAGGCCTATGCTTTAGATGTGCAAAATATTATTTAATAGACCAAATAATTAGGTTGGGGATACAACAGAAAAACAGGACGTCTTGTTAAAAAATGGGACATCCTGTAATAGCAGGCAATTATGAAAAAGTGCATTATCTAGCTATTGTAGGTGAATTTGTACATGAATAACATACAGGATACACATGATATAATACCTCTGCAAAATACAAAAATTATGATATTATGTATTTAAAGGGAATTTCTCGTCCCTGACGAAGTTGCTGCTGGCTACGTTGCAAACATCTAATTAGCGCGCCAATTTGGCGACCTGAACAATAACGGCAGACTAAACAAACCATTAAAACCATTATTTTAAAGATGGAATTCGGTTTTAATTCAACCAAATAATAAAGTGTTATATTTCAAATTGCAAAAATGATAATGGAATGTTTTTAAAGGATTTAAAGGGTTGCGTCCCATCATAGCCCCAACCTGATAATACTGTATCATAAGGATGTAAACCCACCTTAAATATTTGAGGTGAAGAGGTGTTTCCAAATATTCATCTCTTCCTTAAAGTTTAAGGAAAATGCATTCAAGGCAGGGGCAGATCCAGTAATTGAAAGGGAATGTACAAGGGGAGGGGGCCCAACAAACATGATTTAAAGGGACATTCTCGTTGCCGACGACGTCGCCGCTGGCTACGTTGTAATCATGTAACTAGCACGCTAAATTCGCGACGTGACCAATGGCGTTGCGTTATTATGTTCCAACAGTGCAAAACATGTCTCCGGCCGTCGCGGCATTAGGCTTACGTCGGCGGACTTATCTCTCTGAAGTCACGGACGAGAATATCCCTTTAACAGGGGAGCGCAGAGGGGCGGGGGAGGGATGCTACCTCCAGAATTTTAAGTACGCCTCAAACCAGAACCAAGTTTCAGGGAAGGTATTTTGAAATTTCGGGCCATGATATTGATCATAATTATTATAGATATCAATCCCATTTTTTTTAGGTATCAGTCCCAATTTTTTATATCATATATAATTATATATTCATAATATGATGATATAAGGTCATACATAATATTTATACTGGGCCATGATATTGATATTGAATGGGTAAAATTGGGAAAGTCCTTGAAACAACTTATTTGGAAGCAATTAAAATAAAAATCAAAGTTTTGTTATCATATATTCTCAAAAAGTTGACAGATATTTTGTGTTTGACAATGTAAAAAAAATGGGATGGGAAAACGTGAGCAAGGAAAATATTATAAGGCAACACTAAAAAAATCTGTTCCTTGAGGACTGGGTGGGACTTAAAAAATGGTAGTCTGGTGACAGTAAATAAAAGCTGACCAGTGACCTATTTCATAAAAGTCTGTAGCAGCGTTAGTTTCTGTTTTCTCACAGAAACTGTAAGTGAGTTTGAAACTCTCATACATGGCCATTTCAAAACAAATCTCACGTAAATCTACCCAAAACTCCCATAAATCAGCCCAAAATTCCCGTAAATTCACCAAAACGCCTACTTTAGTTAACCCTTTAGACCCTGCTGAAAACATATGAAATTGCCCTATTTCCCAGGAATTTCTTAAATTTCCTTGAAAATTGCCTTTTATTTAATGTTCGTCATATAGTTATAAATTCTGCTCAGTCCAATCAATCAATCCAAGCTATTTATAAATCGATCCAATCAAGCTAAAATTGATGAGTCATTTTGTATTGGATGGATGATTTCCTGAGCTTTCATTTTATATATTTGGCATATTTATAACGTGATTCTTTTAAGAATTGTTTAATTTGAGCAAAAACGTCAGACTAATGTCAGAAAGCATAAGAATTATGGGTGGCTATTGCTGGATTGGGGACAATACCCATGGGCAGTTATGGCCATATTCGGGACAAAAGGGTTAATCCATCCATTCTGTCTTAAGTATTTTACTTCTATTCTTGCAGGTTACATCTCTAAGAAGATCAAAGTCTCTCAGCAGTGGTCAACTATGCGAGAACAGCTTGTTGGCCAACTGGTCAAAAATGCCATTCCGGCTACCTTTTCTTGCTGCATGTGTAAAGAACCAGAGCCTCTGCTAACAATCATCCGATGCCCAGACTGTGGACCAAGGGCATATTTCTGCAAAGACTGTTGTAACAAGCACCATGCTGTGGTATACCTTCACTTGCCTGAAATGTGGGACCCAGTTGTAAGTAATATCCTAAGAGCTATGATACTGTAAACATTATATGAGTCCTGTAGTCGGGGCTTCCTTAGAATGGATATAAAGTGGATCATATTTTATTGAACGGAAATTGGAATGTTTCTTTTAGGTAGTTTCAAAAATATTTATCAGTGATCAGGGCTTTACAAACTAAAGCAAAACGTGGTTGCCCACCAGGCACCTAAATACCATTGCTTGGTTACCCAGGCCTACACTGAGGTTGCCCATGATTTATCTTTATATCCAATTAATTCTTTAAAATAAATTAAAATCAGTACCGGTAGTACATAAAAAGAAATAAGGTGCCTCATATCAAACCACACCATTTTGGTTGTTCTAAAATGTGCTTGTCTGCCAGGCAACTAGCTTCTTGTATCTGGTTGCCCAGCAACATTTTCTGGTTGTCCAATGTATCTGGGCACCAGCTTTTCAAGCCCTGAGTAATTGATAGTGGGTTCTATTTCCAAATTGGTTTCACAATCTAATTACATTATGATTTCAAATATTTATAGAATGTGATATGTCTTATACTTTAATAACTTCCACTTCTCCGTTCCTCCACATTGTCATTTTACTTGCTACTTGTAATAATTATCATCAATAAGTACAGTCCCGATATGCTAAATAATCATATATTCTTTCTATACATGCTGTAAGCAGTGACTTGTAAATCATCCAGCATCAAAAATCTCCCAGCAAACCATCGAGTAAATCATCGAGCAGTCAAAGACAATCTGCTAAGATTAAAAATAAATGAAATTGACAGAATTAAGATGCACTGCTAAAAACTCATTTATATACCGGATTGTAAGTTGACTATTAACTGCTAGCTTATATTCTGCATAGTTTACTTGGAAATAACCAGGGCTTGGGGGCCTAATGCCCTCAAAAAACAGGTCATGCTCCTAGATTTATTGGGATGTTGGCCCAATACTTGTGCTGGTGCAGTATATTTAATTCTAGAACAAAAGGTCTTGCAGCTAGTTGATTCTTTTCACAGCATAATGTTTTCTGAAAATTCAAAAGCCACCCCTAGCTTGACTTGAAATCCAAAGACCTATGTCAACCACTCATCATGGATAGAGTAAGACCGGATTATCAATTGATAAAGCTTCATGCCCTTCCAAGCAAACAAAATTCTGTTTTTACAATTTGACATTGATGTGACAAGGTTGCAGTTTTCTGTTGTATCTACGTAAAAATGTAGATTCCCAGCCACTTTTCTACAGTGTTGTGAATAATGTCTACAATGTTGTGAATATAACAGTGTGGTGACACCATCTTATTTAAACACAACAGTCCAGATGTACTATTCAAAATAATTCATAATGTTGCTTATACCTGTCTCACCAATATAGCATATATATTCATTCCCTAATCATATTGATGTTTCAGGATAGGTGTTTCAAAGACTGCAACAACAAGATCATCTGGAAAAGACCTGATAACCATCAATGTGAAACCAGTACCTTGACACCGGTAGTAATCATTGATGACAAAGGTACGTACATCTTTTCATTACTTAAAGTGAGTACCTTCTATATCTTGTATCATATTGTTATTCATTAGCACAATTGATGAGAACCAAGCAAGTTCATAGACAAATTCTTTAAAAATTTGGAAGTATTACTATTTTCGAACAAGATTTAATGTTGTAAAATCTCACTGTCAACTCCAATGAAACCCTTCTACACATATACACCAGCCTTAGCCATAATAATTATGTTTTAAATTCCCAGGCCGTCAGCATCATCAGGTTTTAGAGAGCTGTCGCTGTCAACCATTGCCCGTGTTAATGATGGAGTATCAACTGTGGCCAGCCTCACCCACCAATCCAAGAGTAGCTTTCACTCTTGACTTCATGCTTACTTTACGCTCAATGGTCCTTGAGGGTCAGCTTAGCCTCCATGCATTCTGCACTGCCTTTCAACAATGCAGACCTGGACTATTTCGTGACAAAGAGAATGAATGGGTATGTAAATTGATACTATTTATAATGACTTATATGAATAATCTGAGGCCTTGAGCTTAGAATCTTTTATAGGAATATCCTATTTATAACAATATATGTCCGTATATTTCGATTTTGTATTTCATAAAATTATATTAGCTATTTATCTTTCTACCAAAGAATAGTAAATATATCAACCAGTAAAATCAACAAACGCACCAGTATCCCTTGAACAATATCTTCCTAATTTACCACTTTGTATACATTAAGAGTGTTTTCCAAACATATTAGATCCCGATCCAGCCACACTTGCCTTAGGATGTACTGCCCAGTCCAGCTTAATCTGACTAATAAACAGATATTTTGCTGTAATTTTTCCATATTTTCGAAAGAGACTGATGAGTATCTAAAGGGTTCTTTCCACATAAATTCACAAATGGCTATTTTTGTGTTACTAGCTTTACTTATTTCCAAAGCAAATACAGGCAAATCACAAGATATTATTGAATCAATATTTATTCGTGCTGCCAATAAACTGGTGATTCAAAGGCCAGGAAAAGAGTGGTTTATATGGTCACAATCTACACATTTCCCCTAAACGTTCATAGTCCACACCACCCTATGTGGAGGGCCATAAGCAGGACCTAGACCGTGATAAGATCTGCACGATAGAAAATATATAAGGCCCTAATTGTATTTTCAAAACATCATTATCTCGTTCAGTTAAGCCTTTAGTGTACAGGTCTCACAATAATTAGTGCTTTTTTTTTTTGGTGGGGGGGGGGGTTTATTGTAATGTTCTAATATGTCAGGTGTTAACCTTACCTAAAAAGAACATTACTGTGATTATCTGTTTCGGCCAGGTGTCAACATAACCTAAACAGAACGCTACTGTGACATTCTTATTTGGTAAAGTCACAATATTAACCTCACAATAACATGGCAAGAACATTTGCAACAATTGGTTGCGGCCATCTTATTCCATACAATGTAGATTAACAAGACCAATCCATTAATTATTAGGTATATCAGAATGATTAAAGTAAGGAAAAAGAAATGAAGTTTAAAAGTGTCTAAAATTAGACGAGGATAATAGTGAGGAGAAATAAAACAGCCTACTTTATTTCCCAGTAGAGTAGCCATGCACTAAAAGTTACCTTTAAACCAGAGTTTACAAAGACTTTTGATAAAAATCGGCCACTTATATTTTCAAATTTTGAGAATTACTGTGAACATTTATTCTTAGAATGTTTTTATAACTGAAAATTAGAAATTGTTTCCCCAAATCTATAAACCAATTATTGCCATCAGTATCTATTGAAGAGTTATCATAGAAACAACAACATTTCGTCTGCGTGTTATAGTGTGATAGAGGAAAATTTCTTTAGTGAAATGTTTAACCATAAGAAAATAACCATCATGAACATATACATTCATGCTGATGTGTTGTGTCTTAGTTCTGTGTTTTATTGGCTGCAGGTGAAAGACATTTACAGGGTACTTACCTGGGAGTCTGTCTTGAACTTCATGAGTGTATACCACAACATAAGTTACATGCAGTTTGCCAACATAGGTCTTCCTGACGGTACCATCTGTCAAGTTTGTCCAGAGGTAATGATTTGTGTTTTCAAAAATGATGTTGGCCCCTCACCCAACATATTCATCACATCACAAAATGTTTTTCAAAGTGCATTAAATCACCGTTAATTGTAAGAAGATCTTGTTATTTAGATGTCTTTGAATTTTGGTTTCAGACACTTGTTTGATATCTTTCATTTTCCTCAGGAATCATACACAAATGTAAAAAAAAGGCTATTACTTATTTCTGTTTCTAACAACTTCTATTAACTAGTTTGAAAAGTTTGATATAAGTACAATGATTAATGAGAATCAGTGCTAAATGTACAAGATCATACTATGTAATGTAACTGAAGCACATAATTTAATTTCTAATTTTCCCAGTAATTTGTCTTGACTAAAAACGAGTATACCTCATCTGTAAATCTGGTATGCTCTATATTCTATCATTGTTCACCCTCTCTAATTATCATATGCGGTTTCAGTCATAGTGCCATGACTTTTTCAACAGGTCACAGATAGTGAAGGACGAAGAATGACCATGGATGGTAACATGAACTTAGTTCATCGTGCAAAAGCAGGGCATAGCATCAGAGATCCTATTCACCAGGGCCGTTTCTTTCTCCCCCAAAATGAAGTTGATCAATACCTCTCCGAACAAGGCAAAAACACAAATCCTACCGATCAAGTAAGTATTTAGGTATATCTTCTTCTAGTTTACTATATAGTTGCTATTATTTTGGGCATATTAACTCTTGTTTCTCGTAACATTTGCCCACCTCCGTTTGACCCTGGTATGAAGGATATCATCCAAATATCTATCAAAATGAACAATCGAATCCAATTTATTTCTGTCTCATATGAGAGTCTTAATTTTTGCATAGTATAAGATATAACTATGAACGAACGGGAACCGAAATAAGTCATCCAGCTTTTGATAACAGGATATTTTAGCCATGAATAATTGGGATTGTTGAAACTGCATTAGCCATGAATAATTGTTGAAGCTGCATAAACAAGTTTTGGACAATCCTGGAAGTCAGAATATTGTCATACCCTGTATTATTGCCAAAGCTTGCAACCCAGGGTTTTATGATATATATGCCAACATTCTTTATTCAAAACTCAAACAGCAGCTTGAGCAAGATAATCCAGTGATCTAGAAATACTCTGGTAAGTCTCCCTTATAGAAAGAAGGGTTCGTTTGCGAGCACTCTCCAGCACAACACCACTCCCATCTGTAGACACACTGGTCACAGACATCGGTGGTGGAGATTGACTGTGGTCCCTAAAAGCTGGCCAAAACTACCTAGCCTGAGCACATGCTTGAATGAGTATAAAATGGAGCACACTTAACCTCCTATCTAGGGTTTTGATAAATAGCATAATACATCAATAAGCAGTCCAATGTTTTTCTTTGAATTTATTAATCTCTGTTAAGATGGTTAGAAGGACCATCTGTTTGCCTAAACTAACGAGGTCAGAGTGGCAAGTCACCACCGGGAGACAGGGAGTCACTGTGGCTAAAAATAGCCCAACAGTGTCCCGGTACTGACCGCGGCCCTGACACGCCACTGGACATCAGGGCTGGACATAGAGGCAGAGGCCCGACACTGGGTCTAGTGCCCGGCCCAGTAATGAGATTTGAGGTCCCACCCGCCATATCACACCTTTTATCGGTGCACCTACAACAACTCCCGACTGCTGTATACACCATTGCTACTGTGTGTATGGTCGAACATTAAATATATATGTTTAGTTGAGACACAATCAGCAAGGTGGAAGGTGCAATCCAAATTCTCCAGTGACCGTCCACTCAAGTGTCAGGGTGGCGAGGCCTGGTTGCTTCCCGCTTGGGGACATAGAGAAGCGGAGCGAACTTGTTTAAATTAAAAAAATAATAATAAGGGTAGTGAGTACCTTGCTTAGTAATTTCTCAAAAATGGTCCATTCTGTGACTGTTATTTGAAAATTGGAAACACATATCATAAACATTTGGCTGTAGATGGTTATGTCCATTTCCTCCCAACGAATCTGTATTTAAATATCTTTACCATACGAGATGATCTGACAGTTTACCCCAACACCGTCCTCTCTGACAGATTTTCTATATTAATACTTACATTTAAATACTGGAGAGAACAAAAAGGCTTTCATCTTCAAAATGCTTTGATGCTGATGTTGACATATAGGGAGGTCAAAGAGGTTGTCTTACTCCTCGATTCTGATGAGTGTTGAACCTTCTTTTTTATGGTACAAGTAGTTAATTACACACTTGTTTTTCTTCCCTGAATGAATGTCTTGCTTTGAGCTTACCAAGTTTATATTTCTAGGCTGATATTGCTTGACATTGCAAAAATATTAAAAAAAGGTTCAACCCCACCCCTAAAGTACACGCTGGATTCACACAGGAACATAAATGCACATTTAAAATAGACTTCTTCACCCCTCTTAATGCAGACATACTTAAAGGAAGGGCCCTCATATTAATAACAATGCTATGAAGGTAGTTTGCAACAATTAGTTTACACTTTAACTAATTCCCCCATGGTCTGCTTTACAGAGTTGCAGTAGATTCCAGGCTGGCTCGGTTATTCGTTCCAAAAACAAAACAGAGAAACTCGATGTGACTGGTGTATTTGCATCC
The DNA here is from genome assembly GCA_936440205.1 of Lepidonotus clava. Lineage (NCBI taxonomy): Eukaryota > Metazoa > Annelida > Polychaeta > Phyllodocida > Polynoidae > Lepidonotus > Lepidonotus clava. The sequence goes on from OW387140.1 coordinate 55,096,866, forward strand.
ATATGCAGTCATGACTTCCCCTGTTATATCTTCAACCTCCGGCATGGTGAAAGGTAACTATTTATTATTTTCTTTTCCTGCCAATTTAGTCGACCTAAACATAACATTAGTATCAATACCATATCAATTTTACATTTAAGTATAAATGCAATTTACAATGATTATAAACATAGCATACACAATTACAATTACTATTACACTTCAAGTGCATATTTAAAGGTTCAGGTACATTGTGAAATGACTTCAATGTTTATCCATGATTCATTGACATTACTGTCAAAGACAACTTACATTCAATTATATGAGATCCATGTTTTTTTAGGATGGCATATCCCATCTTTATGATGAATAGTATGGAAAATGTGAAACTGCTCATGTATGATCTGGGATGCCAACTTGAAACTGTTGTTCGAGTGAGTATCATACTAAAACTTTCTTACGATTTCAGTATTGCAATAAGATTATGTGATGTACAGCATCATTAGGCCTATTAGAATGTTCTTTCTAATGTACTTCCTTGCATAGCTATAAGGTAGTCCAATATTTAACACTATACCATAAATGTCATTCCACAATCAAAGTAATGAAAGTAAAATATTCCCCTCCTGCCTTCTTAGACTTAAGGCTGTATTCCACATTCCAATCTTAAAAATCAGAAGTTGGAATAAAGATCAGAGATATAAATGGTATACATCATAAGAAAGGTCTTACGATTCTCTTTCAAATGATGTATAGTATGTAAATATCAAGAAAATCAACCAAGCAAAATCTACAGCACAAAAATCGGTATGTGGAATACAGCCTTATTGCCGAAGATGCAACAAAAGTTTTTTATAGAAGCAAATTGTATCTTTAGATGAAAAATGCCTTTTATGACTCATTTCTTCTATGAAATATATTTGTGTTACAGAACAGACAAATACCATGTGAAGTTTGTTTTGGTGTGCCTATCTTCCACGTTTATGGTCACAAAATGACATGCCAGGTATTTCATCAACCTTTTTCATTTTATCATTAGAGTTGAGATCACCTAACTATGGAGTCTAATCCGGTAATGTTTGGGATGGGGGGATTAGGCCGTTGGTCCATAGGCCTCCCGCCATGCAGGTTGTTGACATAACACTGAACTGCATTGACAATCATGGCTCTAAAAATGCACCAGTGAGGCCACACACAAGGGTCGAGCCTCCAGGCTCGGCACAGGCCCCGAATTCTAAGTCATTTTGAACATAATTACCTTGAACCAACTTTGAACCATCCTTGAACCCATTGCCCATTTAACTGGGATCAAACCATGGAAAATGTCCAAATCCCGTTCAAGAACCACGAAAGGGCAGGTTGCTACATGCGAAACTACTCAAATTAATGCCCTAAAACCATACTAAACCATTTTCCACTGCACTAGTAAATGTAGAACATTTTAATTCAATAAAACGAGAGACTTGAACCTAAACTGCTATGAAGGCCTATTGGTTCAAAGATAGTTCAACATACCAAATTATGGTTCAACATGTTTCTAATAGGTTCAAGGTGTTTCAAATGAAGATGGTTCAAATTTGTCCTACGATTTTAAAGAAAAGATCAACTGATCCTTTTTTGAAGCTTTCACTGAGTTTTGTCAGACACAATCAATCATTATTTGACACCCTTGCTTGTTGTCTGAGCCACCGGGTGTCAGGACTGACCACACCACGGCTGTGGAGGGTTACCAACTATAATTAGAACCACCTGCCGTGTGTTTGGCCCCTGATGATGCTGTACTTCTGTATCCTTCTGTGGCCAGTTTGATGTGAGTCTGCCGAAACTGAAAAGCTACAACGTCCATGGACTATCTGTAGCCTATAATATAGTGAAAAAATCCTTCATATGATAAATTATTCATATCAATTTGAATATTACCAAAGATTATTTCACGAAAAAAGGGCCAAATCTGCAAACCGGCACACATATTGGCCTATCAGAATTCGACTGTGGCATATTTTAGATAGGTTTGTCAATGCATTAGTGTTTATCCAGCCATCACCCCGGCCTAAGACAACATAGGCCCAGTGTTGCCAAATATCTAGTAGGTAAAATTACAGACATTTAATTCTGTGCCTTAAAATTTCAACATTAAGGGGGTCCTGAAGTAGTTTCACCCAGAAACATTTGGTATTTCCAATGCACAAACAGACAGGTTTTTAGGAAATAAGGAATGTTTTTGTGGATTTTCCCTGAAATTACAGAGGTTTTCAGTAGTTAGCAACAAAATTACAGAGTTCTCACCACAAATACGGATTACGGACCTATTACTTTTCATTGGTGAAATAGCTGACGTTTCCATAATTTTTACGGATAGTTGTCAACACTGTCAGCCGAACAAGGCCTGGAGCCTGAACCAAAACTGACCAACGGGTCTTTAATCCCCTATGCTATGGGAAGTTGACTATTGGATGGCAGCCTTTGGGTTTGTTTAATATCATCTTATGTTCATCAGCAATTGTAGTTCTATATGTAATGAAATGTTTGGCATCATTATTATGGATGACACACTGATTTTTGTTTCAGATCAGTGACATCACTGGTATCATTTAATTTCACTCAAAAATATGCAACTCATGCTATTAAGTTCAAAGTTTATCTCCCACAGAGTGTTATGCTTCATCTTCCATATGGCGTTACTATTTTGTACCTTTTTTATGTCCCAGTATTAATGAGAAATCTTTTTTTTAGGTGGTATATAGCCCAAGGGCTATTGAAGGTGCAGGTCTCTTTGATGGGGAAGGTTCCGAACGGCTCTGGAGTTATGTTGGTAAATTCCGAATTGTGACAAAGGAAATGACACCGGAAAATCGTGTTGATCTCCTTGTTGAGGCTCTTCTCAACTATGGTCACAAGATTAACTCCAAGCTAGGTATTTATTCTTATTACCAGAGAGATATTAGAGAGGCAGTAATGTGAACGTATTTATTTTTGCCCTGTACATACTTTTGCTTGATTCACCTTCATAAAAATCTGAGAACATAATTATGTACAACACGAAAATATTTTTTAATATGATGCTTATAATTTTTTTCCTTTAATGCATTTTTTTCTAGCATAAAATGTGCCACCTAGGAATGCATGCAGCATTTATTTAATTGATAAATACACTTTCTGTAGCCAGGTGCAACATTTTCTTTAATGAAATCTTTTTATAACTGGAAAGTTTGTTATGAATTTCAGAAGTTTTACCTGACCTAGTCTGTCACTTATCTATATTGACGGTACAGGGGGTGTTTGACATATTTTTAAAAAGTGGTCACATTACAGGGTCTGTAATTTCCAAATTCACAAATCACAATGTTTGGCCTTACATGAAACACATTATACAGTTGCGTAAAACAAGCTGCAAGGCTTTACCTTGCGCAGTCTGGTAAAAGAACCCTGAGGGGTTGGTTAGACGTTAAACTACCCCAAAAAACAAAGAAACAAACGAAGAATAATACATTGTATATAGTCATAATAAAGTACCTCAACTTATAAATATGTTAAATGAAGATAACAGGAAAGTTAAAGCACCCAGTACAAGTAGGTACAAGTACTTAATTGAAAAATATAATTAAACTCTGAACTTGCACTCAATCCTTCTTTTATTTATGAACAATTCTTTAGATATCATGTTGAGCCAGAGGCTTGCCAGGGCATTGATGCTCCGGGATAGCACTGAGAAAGCTGTTGAAGAGGATCTTCTTCTCTTTCCTGGTTTGTTATTTCCTTTTATATTGGTCCTTTGACTGTACAGGTTAAGGCTAACAAAGTAAAAGCGGGACATCCTGAATTCTTGAATCATCCTGGTAAAACAGGACAGCCCGTCATGCTGGTGTACCCTGATAACATGGGCTAATTGATATTGCACACCTTTTTAGTATTTGTGTCTGACCCCTTTATGCCGTTTTGGATGCCTGTAGCCAGAGAGCAGTACCTAAAATTACCCCTACTGAAGGTCGTCTGAGATGCTGGGACTGGGTATGTAACTCAGCCCAGGTCTGCCCCCTCCAGCCTCAATTAGCCATACAGCACTAAGGGACCATAGGGGCACTTGTTTTATACCCTGCCAAAAAAATATGCACATTAAAGTTCAGATGAAAATAGTTTGATATCTCGAAATACTAATTTATTACATATTTACCAAGTTACAAGTTAGAAAATAATGCAGATCTCTCTATCAATAAATATTCCTAGTTTTATCAAAAGATTCCTGAATCACAGGACGATCTGTGGCACAGCATTATGGAATATCCTGCAATCATGGGTCATTCTGACTTTCTTTGTTAGCCTAGACCTGCTTAAGGTGTACGTACTCAATTTGACAGGAAGAAAAGAATGATTTAAGTTAGTTTGTAAATTTGATTTAGATGATAACAGCCAATTAAGGGATTTGGTGGCTGAATGTGTATTTTTTTAAATACCAGTTGATATCTTTTGAATTTGAAAGGCCTTTTTAATTTTTTGACCAATCTTTTTTCATACCATAACTACAACTGATCAACTAACATGATTTTGTGTAATTGGTTAACTCTTTAGACTGCAATCTGGCCATACACGCCCAAGGGTGTACCCCCCAAATCTGGCAGTAGCAACCCGGAAAAACAGCCATTTTATGCAGTATCAAATATACAAAAACGGCAAATACATAATTCGAAAGCTAATCTAATTCCCCATTTAATGCTTTGAATCAAATATCTACAATTTCAATTGATAGGGTTTATGAACTTTTGAGCTTCTTCATATCCAAGAAATTTATGGAAATACTAGGGAAATTAAATAATTCACAAATCTGTGGGGTCTAAAGGGTTGACGTCTGTATTTCATGGATATAGGTAACTATAGGCATAATGAAATAATATTTTTTATTTGGTAAACACGTAGATTGTAGTTTCACATTATTACATGATCATCCATACCTATACCATTTTTAGTATCATAGAACCGTTGTTAATTTTCTTATGCATTTTATATCCTACAAAGGTACAACAAAGGCGACCATAGAAGAGTGGGATGCACAAGAAAAAGAGCTGGCCTCTGCACCCCCAAAGAAACATCTAGGTACGTTTTCTGTATAAAATAGAAAGAATCTTCTAAATAGTGGATAACATAACGACTTAACCTTTGCTCATACCATAGTCTTGAAAGGTTTTATTTTGTTTTCTCACTTTAATTGTTCACCCTATCTGGGTTTTGAACGCTACATTGACTCTGCAAAATATCCTAAGATAGCTGAGATAGTCTCTATACTTTTGACATAAATACTTGTATTTCAGCTGAGTCATGGGAAGCAACCTATGCCATGGATCTGTACAACTTGCATAAAAAAACGTATGTATAATCATTCAGATTGGGCATCTAATATGCTTTAATGATACTAGGAAAAAAATAATCAATAATTACCTTTTTAGTATCAAAGATTTACATTAATTACATCAAATTAAATGCAATGTAGCTCCATACCCGAGCTATAATTGTTTACATCATCATAATTAGGTCAAAAATATTATAGCTTCACTAAGATATTTAACTCAAAGCATTGCCTACATGATTTTTGTGATGTTGTCAATGGTGGCACCCTCTGGCAGAGTCTGTGCTGCCAGATACAAATGAAACAACAGGATGTCTCTTTCAATCTTTTTTGAAACCTAAAAAAATGATGACATCAAAAGAAAAGCAAAAGAGATTGTGTTATTGTGTTAAATCTTTGAATTTGCTGAAACTTCTTTTTTCTTTATAATAATTTATGTTTCATCGTTGGCTGAGTAATAAAAGGTCGTATCTCAAAAAAATCTATTTTATTTTTATTTTTGAAAATGATTCCTTCTTCCCTAAAATTTCTGGAAATTTTGGAATTTTTCGAATTTTTCAAATCTTTGGCATGTTATGAACCAGTAAACAAAGGTCGTATCTGCACATTTTCACTTTTTAGTGAGTAATAAAAGGTCGTATCTGAAAGAAGCCAAAAGCATATTCTTAGTAAAATATGGTAATTCATACAAAATAAAAATATCTTATCATTCAGTTTTTCAGATAACTGCCCTGTAAACCTTATTTTAAAATATTATGGTTAAATTTATGAAATCAAAAGCAGGTATAGGAATGTAATTACAAAATGTTGGATACAACCTTTGTTTATTGAATTAGTGGTCTGGATGGTGAGTAATAAAAGTTCGTATCTGGGCTTCATTTAAATGTGATAGTGCAAAAGTTATATAAATCTTTGTTATCTTATAATGATAAAATGTTGTCAAACCTAGTATATTGGCAGTACATCAGAAATATTATTTTTGTGAAATTTCTGTTGGTTAAATTGATTTAATTGGGATTTATCTAAAATTTATGTATGACAGATACGACCTTTTATTATTCAATAATTTCCAACTTTCCTCCTTAAAGTTGAGTAATAAAAGGTCGTATCTGAAATATATTCTTATTTATTACCATAGTAACCTCATAATCATTTAGATATATTCAAAATCTTGACCAAATGACTTTTGAAAGGGTATTGTACCTATGAATCATATATCATGATGATTGACTAACAATTTAGAATTATATAGCCCTTCAAAATATGTCAATTACCTTTAATTACCAATTACTCAAAATGAGCATTTGCCAGATACGACCTTTTATTACTCAGCCAACGTCATATCCTTTTATCATTATTTCTACTCTATAATCATGTTTGGTATATTGAAAACAGAGCTGAGATGCAATATGCAGAAGAAGAAGTTCTAGGGGAAGAAGTGGCAAGGTAAAAAGATATTAGCTCCTCAGCGTTTTTTAATATGATAAATCAACTTTTAGCTGACAGTATTACAAATTGTTGTTCCAAGTGAATTTTATCCAGGTATTCATGTAAAATATTCAGAACAATTTCCTCCATTTTTTTGCCTACTATTGTTTCAACTTTGGGTACTATAGTTTGACATTTATATTTGGGTTCATAGTTTTCCAAAAGCATATTTCTTATTTAATTAAGTTATCGTAGGTATTCTAAAAGTATTTCAAAAGAAAGAACTGGAAAATTTGAAGAATTAGTAAATTACGAGAGAAAGAAAATAAAATTTGGAAATTCCCTAATTTCTGGGCTTTCATTTCTGTCCTTGCTACGTCATAATAAAAGGGAATCCCTTTAAAAATAAGTTGGGAATTTCAAGTAATTGAATGCATTTAGGTAAATAAAGGATATAAATATTTATAGCCTGTATGTGGCGTATTATAGATATTTATTGTTAAAGCTAAAATTTCTTCTTGTAGACTTTTGAGGGTTGGGGATTCCCCTTTTTGAAAGCTGGGGATTCCCTATTAATGTCCTTGTGACGTCACAAATTAGGGAATTTCCCTTAAAAATACATAAAATATACCATTTATAAAAGTCTCATAACTATCTCAGTATTTGCGAGGTTTCGTTTAATTGAATTATGAGTCCCCGGCATTGTTATCCAGCTTTATGGCATGTGTAATAAAACATATTCTAATAAACTGTTTGCCCATTTTGATTGAACAGACTGGAAGCATCAATAAGACGTTTGGAAAAGCGCAACAAAGTCAAACGAAGATGGTTGAGGACTTCCAATGCATACAAGCGTCATCTTGAAACTGCATGTGAAGTGGAACGGTTCACCAAGTTATCTCAAGTTCGGGATGCTGTTGTCCAGTACAGCTTCATGGTGTACATGAAATCAAAATATGCTAGTGAGTTTATATTCATGAAATTTATGTAGATAATTGTAAAAGGCATAATTATTTCCATCAGTGGTGAGCTCCAAGACTTTTTGGAGAAATTCTAGAAATGTCAAATTTCTCATTTTGAAATAACTTCTGATGCTTTTATTGACAAAGCTATAAAAATAAGCATGGACAATCATGGTGTAATAACAACTGAAGGAAAGACTAAACTGATTCAAGTATTTCAATATATTTGTGAGACTTAAGATAATATTTGTTTCCAGGAGGGCAGTCCCTGGCAATTCGGATAACCAAGCAGATCCTGACTACCAGTCGCAAAGTCAACCTTGCTCTACAGGCGTACAACAAAATTCCTCCCTACGGTGACAAGCTTCCACACCAGCTACAGCGTGCTGAAGTAATAGCACTTGATGCTAATGTTTGGCAACACCTTGCCCCCCTTAGTGCCGATGGGTTGGCTATCCCCCCTTTAATGCAGAGAAAACTAGTTGATACGATGAGGTTGAACAAAAGAGCAAAGGAAGAGGTGGAAATGACCAAAAACGACATGGGTAGATTAGTCAGGTGCTTCAAGAGGCAAGTGGATGTTCTGACTGCTGATATTGTCAGATTAGACAGCAAAGACTCTCTCTCAGCATCAGAAAAAGGCATTCTTGCCTTGCTTGTCAGGCGCCTACATAGCATTCTTGCATGTCAGGAAGGGGTATCTTCCATCTTGGGGAAGGCAACTGATCCTGATGGAATGTCTGTCCAAGATTTTGTTGATGAAGTTGAATCAAAAGTAAATGATACAAAAGAGGCTGACAAAGTAGAACTTACTGAGGTCTCAAATGAAGGTGTCAACGAAATGCTAGAGGAGATCAGAAGGCTTGAGGAGGACAATGATCCTGACATGGAGGATCTTTATGATTAAGTCTTGCTATCTCGGATTTTGACTTATAGGCCATTAATCTAGCCATTTGTGTAAGTAAAAAACTTGAAGGATATTTCTGAAAATTTGGAACATTTTCCAAACGTGAGTATTTGAAACCTATGCCAAAGTTTATGGCCTAAATAACATATGGTCAATATGAGGTGAACTTATTATAAGTGGCCGAAATTTGATCCTGGATATTTGCACAAGAGTGCGTGATTTGGAAAAACCATCATTCGCTGGTATTTGTGCCATTATGCAATGGGCCACAGGTGACACACAACAAAACCTAGTCACCACAGCTCATTGCCCAAGAGGGGACCTGGCTTTAAAGACGGTTTTAGTATGAAAAACATATATAGGCACGTAATTTGTTTTCCTATTAACATAATTAGTATTGTAAGGCACATTCAAAGACCAAAACATGACTTTTTATCTGCATAGATTGTAAAATACTTAGATATTGGAACAATCCAACTTGAAGACAGTTGTTTACGTTGCTAGGTTGTGTTGTAAGGTTATGTTGCTAGAACCTGATTTGGCCATTTGTTTTTCATTTTTCCATCACTTTTGGAAATCATCATGGTCGTCAATATTCAATTTCCATAATTCAAAAGCTGAGAATTTTTCATTTAGATTTTTCAATTTAGGGGGCTTAAAATGATTTCAATACAGACCTCTGAATGATCAGAAAAATGCTATTTCACTGGCTCTACAAAGTTCGTAGCCTTGTAGAGGCATCGTTCATCCTCCATCAGTACTATACATTACAATTCCTGTGTTCTTTGAATATCATTTTAAAGTTTTCTAATGTGGAAGTGAGTTGAAATAAAGAATCTATTACAAGGACATTTTTCTTGACTGTTGATATTTCAATAACCTTCAGCCAGAAGATATTTAACCCTTTAGTCCCTGATCCGGCCGTTGCCGCCCGTGGGTAGTTTCCCCAATCCGGCCATAGCCGCCCGTAATTCTGACGTAATTCTGATGTTTTTCTGTTGTTTTTGTAATTTTTTATAGTTCCAAGGGGAATAATCATACAAATACACCCGACATATCATGTGAAAGCTTATCAAATTCTCCATCCCCTACTAAAAACCACACTATTCCATTATATCTTGATAACGTTTGGCCAAGCCAGAAAGAGGGGACCAGCTTTGAATAATTGGCAATTTCTTGGAAAGTTTGGAAAAATCCGTGGGAAATACAGCCATTAACGAACATTTCTCATGGGGTCTAAAGGGTTAAATTGCTGTTGAAAATGCTAGATAGTTATTTTTAAAGAAGTGCTACATCACATTCGAAGTACACAAGGCGCCTTCCATGAAGTATCTTCACAAAATCTTATTCCTGCATATTAGACTCTTTCCCCCCTCTTGGGCTAATATGTGTCTTGTAGACAGACAGGGACATAGATATGAGGTTTGTGACCCACCCCTATCCTTGAATGCAAACATAAATCAATGAAAAACTTTTAACTAAGACAATTCTGACTTACAAAAAAAGTGTTTCTTATGGATTAATTATAAAGCACTTGGAAATTATCATAAGGAGTTTAGGGAATAACAAAAGTGTAGTCTACGCAGTTTTGATCTCTACTACAAGGGGAATGTCCCTATAGGCCCATAATGCGGGCATTGAAGATTAATCCTAGTTTTAAATGATCAGTGGACAAATCAAATTATCAAAATTTATTTTATTTACATATCTAGACTTCCTGTCAAGAAGTTTGGGTAAAAGATTCTGGATAATATGTGCATATAACCATAATTCCAATACACAATAGAATACCCGGCATTTGGGAAGGAGTGTGCAGTCTAGAAAGAACCTTGTGTGGTTGGCCAGACAATAAACTACTCCAGCATACCAATTTTGGGAAGTAGCTTAAATTGGGACAGCTATCTTTGGGATCAAAAAGGGGCCTTTTGCACAAAAATTCTCAATATCTCCAAATGTTCCCAATACCAAAATAGTCCAAAGTTAGTACATTCAAATATTACTTCTGGCTGGAGGTTTCTCTATTTAACTGTTTTTTCCTTGTATTATGTATAGACAGTAAATAAAATGCGGCCTCTTACGTCAAATACGCTGTGATTTATGGCTGAGAATACATGCGCTGGTATGGCAATTGAAATCCTAGTCACACAGCATTTCTTATACATGTGGGCACATACCCACGTGCACTGATAATGCCCACACGTATAAGGTGTGATACACAAGTGGATATAAACTCAATCTTGAATATACTAATGGGCTAAACTATGTTTTTAAGAAGCTTAGCAACATATCTTAATCCTTCATTTTATATTGTCATTCAAATAGTTCTATATTCTCATATAGGGAAAATTAGGTGTATATCACATGTTTAATTTCATAAGCTTCACAATTTTATTTTTGTGATATAGGACCCTATAAGGCGTATCTGTTGAGACTATTTTATTAGTTGATAGCCTTAACCTAGGGTTAGGGTTAGGGTTAGGGTTAGGGTTAGGGTTAGGGTTAGGGTTAGGGTTAGGGTTAGGGTTAGGGTTAGAGTTAGGCTACATGCGCATAAAAAGTTACGCGTGGTTAGGGTCAATTCTTTTTTTCTGAGCCCTTATGATCGTTGTGATGAGATTAAGCTTCGTAACTCCCTTAACTAGCGTAAGTTACTGAATTATGATTTTCGCAATATTTTCAAGTTTGATTTTTTTTCATTTTTTTTTCTATTATTTTTTTTTTTCTGAAAACACCTAACATGCCTCAAAATGGACTCTCAGTGAAAAAAAAATATTTTGCCCCTTTAAAATATTTTGGGCTTAGTTCTTTTTTCTGATCCTGAGTAACTGAGATGGTATAACTTTTCTCCCTTTTATTCCCTATGTCACATTTCTAAATCATGTTTCTTAAATATTCATTTTACTTTCCACTATACTGACTAACTATTCATTCTAGCTCGCAGGTTACAAACATCAAGAACTAGCTTTAGTTTGGTTCCCCTTATTTATCCTATTTTGACATATGGTGACAGAAGGCCTGTAGTTGACAAAGGCCCTGACATAAAACCCCTAGGGTTAGGGTTAGGGTTAGGGTTAGGGTTAGGGTTAGGGTTAGGGTTAGGGTTAGGGTTAGGGTTAGGGTTAGGGTTAGGGTTAGGGTTAGGGTTAGGGTTAGAGTTAGGCTACAAGCGCATAAAAAGTTACGCGTGGTTAGGGTCAATTCTTTTTTTCTGAGCCCTTATGATCGTTGTGATGAGATTAAGCTTCGTAACTCCCTTAACTAGCGTAAGTTACTGAATTATGATTTTCGCAATATTTTCAAGTTTGATTTTTTTTCATTTTTTTTTCTATTATTTTTTTTTTTCTGAAAACACCTAACATGCCTCAAAATGGACTCTCAGTGAAAAAAAAATATTTTGCCCCTTTAAAATATTTTGGGCTTAGTTCTTTTTTCTGATCCTGAGTAACTGAGATGGTATAACTTTTCTCCCTTTTATTCCCTATGTCACATTTCTAAATCATGTTTCTTAAATATTCATTTTACTTTCCACACGGGAAGAATTTGAACTCATACATTCGACAGGCTCGGGCTTGTCTGAAACCACTTCCTCTAAAACGTGTCAAGGAGTGTAAGTCTTACTCCACGATTATCCCTGAAAAATCATAGTATCATTATACTACCCATAGCAGTGGGCGTGTTAGGTAATACTTTTGCGCTCACCTCAAAGTTTCCCTTGCCCTTCTGGCGTGTATATAAGTGTAAGTCAGGGGGTGTTAACTATATTGTGTCACAATAGTCCCGTCCGCTCATAGTTCTCTTCACACGCCCAACCTTCTCGGCATCTTAACGTACCTACCCTCCATTCAGGCACCAATATAATTGCCAGCAGTGGCGTACCCAGTCCCCCCACTTCCCACATTTGTGCATATATCTATAAACGCCGGTTGATATTGGTTTCCAAGCTCAACAAAAATAATACTCAGTTTCCTGACCTAATAAGAATAGATGAGGCTGAAGCGCAGAAGGAGTAGCCTATAGTGTGCACACAACTAGGGTAAAACAGGGTTGTATCGCTCACATTGGTAGGCCTATATCATTAGCGCATTTAGTTTTTTAAACCCTTACATATAGAAACAAAAGTTATATAAAATCAAAATAATTCATAATAATTAATCAAATGCGTAAAAACAGCGATAAAGCGTGATTTAACTTTATAACCTCTATGAATAATCAATAATGAAACAATTGTCTCCCATGATGTTGGGTACAACCCTTATCATGAAATGAAAGTAATATTTTTGAGAAAACTTATCAAATATAGCATATCAATAATGGTTTTCCATCCCATGAAAGTGACGTCCAATAGGCCTATTTCTAAAAAAAAAATAGGGTTAGTTCAACCCCCCCCCCTCCACAAATTCCTGGGACCGTCCACCCCTGTCCCTTAGATACAGTACTAGTTTAACTAAAACAGGTAGAAATATAGCATTTTTAAAACAGATTTTCTTGAAACACATTATTTGGGAGTTAAACCAGGCTGCCTAAACCAGATTCTTAAACTTCTTGGAAATACAGGGTGAAAGGGCTGAAAGCGCAAATGGTTTTCACTGAAAATGATAATATTAAATAACCTTGACTACACATAAAACTATTATTTTGTGTGATTTCAAGTTTTTACCCTTATTTAACTCTCGACATAAGAAATGATAAATGCGCTATATTAGCCTGACGGGCCATGCCCCCCCTCCCCCCCCCTCCCCTGTTAAATAATGTTGTTTAAAAAGGGGCCCCTCCCACGTAGATTAATGCATTAGCCCCTCCCCCCCCCCCCCTCCCCCCTAGAAATGCCTGGGTCCGCCCCTGCATCCCTCCGGACCGGCCCGTGGGCCATCTTTTCATTTCAATACCATTATTACAAATATAACTTCCCAAAAAAAAATTTGGAGTGGCAGGTGGTAATCGAGTGCATGAGGTTCGATTAGCTCCTACCACCCAGGTCTGGCGAATTCATCCGTGCCATTATTCAGTTCATTTCATTTCATTAGTTTGCACAACCAGACCCAATTACGTATAGAGTTTGCGACATATATATACCGTAGGTGTAATCGGGGCAACGAGAAAGGTGTTTACCAAAAAGAGACACTTTGTAGTTTCGGTCCTTGTGTTTCAGTGGGTTTTCCGATTTGGAAAACAAGCAATACCACAAGTTATTAATTTTGATCGCCCTCAATTGTCACTGATGTGTCTCTATCAACTTCAATTTACATTGCCCGTCATCGTTTTCCCCAACGTAGTTTCGACGTATTTGGTCCTGCGACCGGAAGGACCTCTAGACGGCTTTTCGCTGGTTTCCGACGTCATCGTATTATTGAACCCGGTGGATTTTTGGCTACCAGCTATCTCTCCCGGCCCCGGGTTCGAATCCCCTTCATGCCTTACGTTTTTCGTTCATCCATCAGACTTGTATTATCAAATTAATGATAAGGATAGGACTACTCTGAACCCTAATCGTCATGTCAAGAGAGGAGGTTGATTGTTAACTTATTTTAAACAGGATCGGGACGTTACGCTTTTTAAAGGATAACTCTCCATTTGTAATCGAAAAGTTGTTAAATCAAAAAGACCCTTAAAAAAAAAGGAAAATTATAAAAAAAAAAAAAAAAACCTGCTCGAACCCGCCCTCTCCTCAACTACTAATTTTAAACATGATAGTCCTAATGGTAATGAGACTGATCCGTCTTAAATTCCTAATATTATAATATTAATATATATACTTCTTGCAAACATTCTAAATAACCTTCTTTCCCGATCTTAGCATCTGAATAAACAGGAGACACTGGGCATCACACTTCATTTAAATTAATTGTCTCAGTTAAATACGACCATTAGTTAACAAGTTCCATGTACTTTTTAAGTAACATGACAGAAAGCATTTTCGCGATTCTGCAGCTATCCCTCGCTCCCCTCTTCCCTTGTGCATAACATTTCCTAATAAACCAGGTCCATTCCTAACGGCGGCAAAGTTTGGAAGCGTCCATCATGGCCGGCCTTAATCCATTAACACCCATAAGTACCCGGAAGCACCCCATCTAATCTGTACCCCCCTCTGACATCTGACAAGGGCAGGGGCACAGTCTTGGTAATCACATAACTCACACCAAACCCACTCAAGAGCGACACAGGTATCATGCTGGGTGTCATCTGACGGACTCCCCGCCATTAATCAGGGGTTAGTTATCGAGTTAACACGGGCCAGAGTTGCCCCATGCAGGGAACCTGCTGGGTCGGGCACTTCCATACCCAACCTACGTTCGCCTGCAAAGCACATGTAGCTAAATCTTTGACAGGCCTATTTCACCCTACCATCCATCGCCCCTCCCACCCGGAAAACCATTTACCCTTACCATCCATAGATGGAGTATTAAAAGTGTTTGAAATTAACTTCTTTTGAAGTCATCCGTGAGAGATGAGATTCATTAAAAATTAATTAAACATTTTCTGTATGGATAAAAGGTACCTCCCGGCCTATATAACTACCCTAAATAATTCACCTTAAACTGGGTCTAAGCTGGTTAGATATAAAGCCGACCTTAAGGTTTGAGACTAATTTCAGCCAGTCCAGACTTAAATCGGCCTGAACTCCATATAAACCACCTGCAAATAAAACCTATAAATATCAGGCAGTAATGGCATTTACAGGCTTTCTCACTTCTCATCCACAAGTTAAGGAACCCCATGCCAACAATTCATTTTGAAGTCTGCCTTCCAATTCAATTAGAACAAGCCGACACCCTAACCAACGAAAGCTTACAAGCAAGCATACGCGTAAGCTTATACTCTTCGCACGGCTTTTCTTTTGGCATTAACGTAAGCTTAAGGTTTCTGCACGGAGGTCAAAACCTTTAGATCCCAGGTGCATGTGGCGACTGTCTGTCTACTCCTTCCTGTGACTGGGAAAAAGTAATAAAAGACTAGAGCGGTCTCTAGCCTGCATCAGACATGGCTCCAACAGTATTCATACTCCTCCTTCGTGGACTCTTTATCCTGGGCACTGTCTCAGCTAAGCCATGCCTATGCACCAGTACGGTAAACCGTTTTCGTACCAACTATGGTGTAGTATTCGAGAGTAAACCGTCCATCCACATAGGTAATGAGTACTTCACTACCCAAGTCGATATCATTTTACCACTTCCTCCTTCTCCCAAACAGGCAGCCGCACTAAATTGTAGACACGGCGCTACCCTGGCAGCCGGTTCAATGGAACAGTGTCGAAAAATCCAACTTATGTTGAATAACATAACATCTATTGGGAAGACTATAGCAGCGAAGGTCACCAACGGACTCCGGGAAGTGCAATCAATTTTGGAATCGACGGCCCAGCCAACACCTCCATCAGCCAAATCCAGGAAGCAGCGGGCTCTGATTCCAGAAATCGGCAAGTTCTCCGAGACTTTATTTGGAACGGCCACACTCGATGACTTGAAGCAACAGACTCGTGCTGACCAGGTAAATGCCGATGAAATTGGCTTCCTCGATGGCAAAATAAATGCAGTCCTAAAGGTAGTTGACTCCACTTTGGAAATCCAACTCCAGGCCATCATAGAGAACACTCATTCCATATACAATTTGTCCAGAGGACTCCAGGCTTACATTAGTAACCGGGAATTGATGGTCAGGTTGATGCAAGATTTGCAAGAATTGCGTCTACTGGATTTTAAACTGGACTATTCCCTTGATGTCTTGCTACAGGCTATTCGCGACCTAACGGAGAACAGGCTGAGTAACTCTTTGATATCGGAGACTGATATGAGGAAGATTCGGTACCTTTTCCTTTCCAAGTCAAATCGTTCAAATATTTATATTCCAAACACTCGCGACATGTATAGAAGTGTAACTGTTTTAGTCCCCCCGGTTTTACAGCGAAATGTTCTGAAAACTATTTTGAAGATTCCCGTTATTTCCTTCGACAAAATATTCAAGGTTCTAAAAGTGAACACCTTCCCTCTAGCCTTCCATGGGCATTATACTCGCCTCTCCAACACACCGGCTTATTTATTGGTGTCCGCAACCCAATACACAGTATCCTCCAACCCAGATCTGGATAATTGCCATTCTCCGTTTTGTCATTATGACCTACCACTTCGCAGGGTTTCTCCCTCGTCGTGCCTCATTTCTATCTATCTACGTGATCATGAGTCTGTCAAACTTTATTGTGATTTCAAAATACTCATTCAGTCTAATTTCAGAAGGTCGAACATCCAAGTCATTGCAACAGGGACCTATTTGTTCTCTCACATAGACGAGGTCGTTGTGCGCTGCCCCAACCGAACAACAACCCATCCTGGATGTGAATCGTGCGTTCGTGCCTTTGAATGTGGTTGTTCTGTGTCCGCCAAAGAATGGGAAATTCCAGTCTCAAGTGTTAACTGTTTGCCTTCTACAGCAGGCCCCTTAAGAACAGTTTTTCCCGTCAACCTTGCTAGTCTTCAACACCTCAACCTGTCACTTAGCCGACTTGTGAACCCGGATTTTTCGTACGATAAACCATTCCCAATTTTACCTCTTAGCCCGCAAATGCGAGTCCGCCAAGAGGATATTTTTAAGCGAGCAAAAGACAATTTCCTTTCCCTCCGTACATACATGAAAGAGATTCGACTGAATGAGGTCGAATACAAGAAACTTCGTGGTGACTTGCATCTTCCCCACGTACCATTCCTCCCCCCCAGTGTGCACGGTACTGTTTACCTGTTGAACATTGGACTTACTTTTATAATGGTACCAGCACTTTTTGTTTTCATCTCAATTCTGTATTTCAGACAACGTAGGATTCAAAGCGCATGCAGACGCTTGACTTTAAATTGAGTTGGTTATATATACATTAGCTAATAACTCTTCCTTTTATTGCAGCTCAAAAGTTATCAGTTCTCATTCATGTTCGATTTTTGTTGTTTAGAATATATACTCGCCCTCATAATTTCGTCACACATGTACAGCTGCAATTCATTCACATTATCCTCATGAATTCCCATTTATAATTAGTCACAGCCACATAAGACTACACACGTTCATGATATCAAAATGTTTTATTGTTATGCATGCGGAAAAGGTTTTATGATGTCCACGTGTCAACGTTTCGCCTATTTTCCCATAATTGTATTTACTGACCATACACTAATGTACATATGTAACTCGAAAGCTTCGTGAACATATGCATTTCACAATTAAAATTTTCCCATATCTACTTCAAACATATCGTACACTTTTATATAACTGTTCATCACACCCAAGAGTCTACGTCAGGCATGCAGCCCAGTTTTTCGGCTGGGAGTAGTTCTTGGGCCATGTTGTTCCTGTTGTTTATCAGGCAAACGCTCGCTCTACAAAGTCTGTGCCTGAAAAATTTGTTCAGGCGCACGCGCTCCGTACGAGAAATCTTGACTTCTTGCGGGAGTTCCAACGTCAAGGGTTCGTCACTGCCATTCAGATGGACCGTGAGTGGGCCCGACCAGGCGACGGTCAGGGCCTTGGACAGGATGCTCGGTCTTTGGATGATCATTCGTGGGCAGGCAGCACTTCCTACGGCTTCCATTTCGGCGGGAATGGGAGCCAGTGGAAATAGGAGCGTTTCCCATCGGCAGTAGATTCTCAGACAGCACTGCACTGTAGCCCTCCGACGTTGACCCTGAGCCAACGAGCGACAGCCTGCTGCCAATTTCCAGAAGATACCGATAAATTTCCACCCCAGGTATATCACTAACAAGAGAAGCAGCCACTGATGGTCGGATTGGTCCGCGGGTTGGAGGTGACTAGGTCTCACCACTGGCCTTTCCTCCCGAACAAGACGCAGACGCAGACTTGCGTTTAACAGTCGCTCGATGTCCATGGCCATCAAGTGGCTGTTCTGAACCAGTGTATAGTACAGGCACATACTTATACCCCCCACCCCACATGACATCACAACCCCCCCAGGTACTGTAAGGGCTTCGTCTAGTCTTTAGCGAAAAGTTAACCCTCAGTCGACAACTTAAACGCTAGGTAAGGTACAACTAAAACGACTTCTTCTAGCCGGGGGCTTCACAAGTTTTTACACTGGGTAGTGCGAAGCACGTCTAATAGGCCGCTATTTTCTTCAGAGAGCCGATCGACAGGGGGTTCATCTGAAATGACTTCTGTCGCGTTTGACACCGGGACACGCGTCTGTGATGACCGCGTCCACCTGTTGGCCATCTGAGGCGGCGCATGTCAACTAGCTTCTGTGTCAGCTCCCTCACAGGAGTACCGCGGCACGCGGCCCGCGGGGTAGTCTTAACACTTCTTGACACGTAACAGGCCTCACAAGGGGCGGCGGTGAGGGTGTCGCTGATACCCCATGTACTCCCCGTCACGGCTAGCACGTAACTTATGGTAAAAGTCTCTCTTACCCCGTCCACACCCCGTCACGTCTACCACGTAACTTATGTTCAAAGTCTTGCCTCATCGATAAAAGATCGCTTTCACCAGATCATGTATCCACAGGGGGGCCTGCCCGGCATGTATAAATACGGCGTGGCATATGGCTATATAGATCACTTGAAAACTTGCTGCCACCATGAACGGGTCAACTGATTATAGTGACGCTGTTCTGTCAAACCCGTCTACCAGCTCATGCAGGATCTTGACCAGCAGCCCCAAACCGGGTGGCGAGAAAATAACCGATCATGATTCATCAGCAGGCGTAGGTACTCTGCTGTTGGATATGTCTGGGGATGCGCGTCAGTATGGGTCTCAGAATGGGTTTCCGGATCTCTCTGCGGATCAGTCTCTTCACGACTCCCTGTACGCGGAAGAGGGATCCACCCTCAACGACGTGGACCTTAGCCTTGGTGCTTCCCAAGGCGGTCCTGCATCCGCATCGTCGTCCACGCCCTCCACGCCCTCCACGCCCTCCACGCCCTCCGGATCCACGCCCTGGGGGATGACGCCCTCCACGTCGCAATCCCATCCATGGTTCCCCAGCTCCACGTCCAGAACGTCGTCCACGCCCGGACCCTTGACATCGCAAGGGTCGTTCTCGTCGACGACGTCCCAAAGGTCGTTCACGCCCGGGCCCTTGACATCGCAAGGGTCGTTCTCGTCGACGACGTCCCAAAGGTCGTTCACGCCCGAATACTCGTCCTCGTCCGGCCCCTCCACGTCTACAGCTGAACCGTCCATGGCCCATTTGCTGGCCAGGATGGAGGAGCTGGAGAAGAAGTGCCGAAGGGCGGAGGCTGAAGCGGCTGCGGCAAAGGCCCAGGTGGAGGTGCTCGTGAACCAAGCGAAGCCAGCTGCAGCTGCCAAACCACCCAAACCACGCAATGAAATATGTGTAAGTTCTAAAGTTTGTTTTTACAGCTTATAATTAACTAATAATCTCACCTTGAAAACGTTACCGTTTGATATAGTTCTCGGTTTGTTTAGAAATGATCTCATTCCTAGTATAGCCCTGATGTTCTTCTCCTTTGCCGCGCCGCCAGGGAACATCCCGGAAAACAACGAAAATCCGTAATGATTTCGTACACTGACATATAGTTAGAAGTCCACTATTAATTATTGGCTTATTATATTGTTTGTAGGAACTCGTTCGTTCGGCCTACAAGGCCAAGAGAGGTGAGCCTGGTTGGGGATTCAACCTGAACCCTGGGTAAGTTGATTACGTCATAACAACATGAATAGTACAGAAAATAATATTGTTTTTAAGTAAGCAATGGGTAATGTGTTCCTGAACACCAGAAGCTGCAGCTGAATAAGTTTTGCTGTTTTTTTTTCATGTTAATAGAGTCATAGAGCACTTGACGTGATGCCGATGAATTGAACAATATAAATATATTCCAACATTCAGGGCGGGGATCAAACACCCGGATAACGCGCCGATCATCAAGGCCGTTGTTGACAACGTGTGCCTCGGGCCAGATACCCCCAGAGAAGAGGTGTTAGGTAAGTCCCATAGGTAGCAAGTTTCTTTGTTAACTAACCTGCAGCTGTACATTTCATGCATCTAATGTCCATGATTCCAAAGTATTGGTCCTTCAATTAACACAAATTTTAACATGCTTGAAATGCTGGAAATCTGTTTTTAGTGTCTAAATAGGCTCCACTTACATTGGAAATTGTTACTTTTATAATTTAAGTTATCCTCCCAGTCATCTGAAAAAAACGTAAGTTCTATTATCTGGACAAAGAAATATAATACCAGTGTAATGATGGTTTTAATTCGTGAATAATATGTTGACCCTCACTTTGCATTTTTAACATGTATTCCCTTGATTTATTGCCTTTATAGTGCCTTTGTCTACTTAATGGCTCCAGTTTTAAGCACACTTCATGTCCTTCCTCTTTTTCTAGCTTCTGCCAACACCTACTTCAAGACCCTCCAAAATAGGGCCAACAGAATGCGGAAGAACCGAATTAAGGCTGACAATGAAGCGGCTATCATCCGTCACCACGTGAACGAGGTAAATAAATTTTTGTTACAGACTTCCTCTATAGACCACAAAAGTCTGACGTCACGGACCCCTCCCGCAACACGTGTTGGGCCCTGTGTTGGGCCTAAACCTTTTACGACCGGCCCCGGTAACCCTACACCCCCGGTCACCGGCCCGGCCCGCCCTGGAGGGGGCACAGATAACACCCGGCTGGACCACGGTCACCCGTACACACAGACAATAACATTGCCTATAACTTTGCTATTTATTAACTCTTTTTCTTTTCAAGTATATCATAATGCACATTGATAATTCCCCTATGAAAATACATGTTTTCATAAGTTTGCGAGCATTATTAGTGGAAATAGCAAATCTGACAGCTGGGTCCTACTAAAGTTCATAGAGGGGACCCCCGGCCCAGCCCTGCCCATGTTTAGGCACGGGAGCAGCGTGCAGTGACCGTTAGGGGCCCGCCCGACGTCATGGCTTTTGCGGACTATTGTTCTCAACATTGTTTGACGTAGTTCGATTCGGGCAGGCCGAAATTTTACACCTTTCAAGTGCAAAGCCGAGGAGAAAGAGTAATGTCTATGGTCTATGCCCAGTCTGTCCACTCCTTGGGTGGAAGGATACGCATCATTGTTCTAAAAAACGCGAAGAAAGGGTCTAGTTTGACAACATTCACATGTCCTTGTTTCTAGAAAAAAGGTTACTTTTTCATCCCAAATATCCATGATATGAAAATAAGGGTCTTTTTTTTCCTGGGAAATATGAAATTTCACGAAAAAGGGTATTTCTTGGCCACTAAATGTCTGCGTTTTGAAGAATAAGGGGTCGATTTTTTGGTATAAATGTCAGTGGAAAGGGGTTGTTTTCTATTTTGAAGAACGATGATATGTCCTACTTTGATATCTGAGTAGACAGACTGGGGGTCTATGGTGTAGGGGGTGTGACTTCCCGGGGACCCACTCAGTTCAAAAAGGGGTATACGTACAAACTGCGGTCGGAACTATACCGGGGGCTGTAGCTGTGAATCGGCAATTTGGCTTAAAACAGGGGGCCCGGCTGTGAAATGATCTTATGGTTGTAACACTGAAACTTGGGAAACAATTATAATTTTTTTACATTATGAATTTTTATAGAGCACTGTAACCTTACTTGCTTCCTTGGACAATAATCTTGACATACAATTAGAATGGATATGACACAATTAATAAAAAGTGCCTGTATGTTATAGAGACCAAGGATAAAGCAACGCTTTTGAAATTAACTGCAGTGACCAGCTTTTAAATTAAGGCAACTGAAATATTGAAAAACTTGTTTGTGTTTATTGGATGTTCTTGACCAAGTATGTCGTAACTGTATTAAAATAAAAAAGTGTCTTTTTAACTTTGCAGAAGCTCAGAAGACGGATAGTGGGGTTGGAAAATTTCGTCAAAACGTGGGACGAAGCTCGAAAGAATTCCGTGAGGCGCCTCCTCACCCCCGACTACACGAGCGATGAGGAGCGCGGACTTTATTATCCGGCCGCGGTCGACAAAGACGGGAAGACGAAAGAGCGATATCACCGCCGCGTCAAACCGCTCGTGTGGGAGAGCGATGAGCTGAGGGCCTACAAAGCCCACCTGGACGAAGTTGAGTATGACGAAATTAGCGGCCGTCAGCGGGGCGTTAGAATGGAAAAGAAGCGGAACAATGTCCCCGACGATAACCCAAAACGCCAACAGCCTCCTCCCAACACCCCAGACTGGGCGGTGCAGCCCGGGTATCGGTCGGGTATCGCCGATGCACAGCCAATTTAACTTATTTCTAAAGGGTCTGTTTAAAGCTCTATTTTATGTGATGTTTATGTTTATCATCTTTATGTTTTCTTTATAATTACACTACGTTTAATTGTATGGTCTGTGTCACGCTGTATGTTAGGTCTTTGTACTTTCTTCAATTGTATAGTCGTTTTATAAACTTTTATCAAAGAACTTTGCGCTTCTTGTTTTGATTGTGGCATGCTCGATAAGCAGGGAAGTATTTCTATAGATATGTTGGTAAGACTCGCCTTATATTAGTCTAAAACCGTACGCGTTATACAGGTCCTTCTCATAAGTGAATCTTAAATTCATGAATACTTTTTATTTACGATACGAAACGCATTTAACTATAATGACCTGTCATTTTGTTGAAAACCCGAATGTGCTATTTCTTGAAGATAGACCACGAACTTGAAATCGATTACAATACAACACTTTTTTGATGAGTGTTATGGTACAAGGTCTCTACCATTAGAAGAGCAATGGAATGACACCTAGGCCTGTTATCAATAATAACATAAATCAATCATAAAAAGTGTATTTTAAACAAACATAAGCTCGATATACGATTTTTAAAATGATGCGACATGAATCATCTCTTGGTACTTATTTCGCAGTCATGAAAAAATAATGTTGCATGAAGCCGGTTTTAATTAAGAACTGTTACTTCTTTTCAAGTGGATCCTTTTTAGTTCGATTCCATGCAGTAAGGTGCAAAAGTAATTTTTCAGAAATTTTATTATGATCAAATACATCGCTGCCAGTAGGACCTATCAAAATTTACAAGTGACCATGTAGTCTCCTGATGAACCCGAAATACTTTCTAGGATTTGTATGGCACGGTGACCTATATTCTTTCTGTGAGAGAATAAAAAAACCTCTTGCATATAGTGTAACCCTTTAAAGTGGGAGTTCTCCGGGAGTTATGTATAGGTAACTTGGAGCTTCTGTGACATTGCAAAATTAATAATTTAAAAAACAAACAAGTCAATTTAGGTGTCGAGATTTATTAAGGGACAATAGCTTAATTAGCTATAGCCATAATTTCGGTTGGAGCCCCATCGCCAGATTGTGGCGTTAACCACATTTAATTCCACTACTAGTTTTGGTTGCAGACCTAGTTTAGCCTCAGGCCCCTAAATTAGGGGCCTGTCTCGCAGATTACCTAAGGGGTCGACCCTAGCCCGAGCCAGAGTAAAAGCGCTCTTGTCAGCGTCATACTGCTCTTTCCAAAACCGAAATTTTATTTAGCTACAAATTCAATTTATAACCATAACACTTGTATCGATTGACGCACGTTCGGCAGCATATTGGTAGTAAACACACAAAAATACAACATTTTTCACACAAGACTTAATCAAGGTCAACACGGCTTAAGTCGACTGAAGTATTAGTACTAATTGCAAGCTCACCGGGCCGGTATTTCCCCAAAAGAACAGGCTCTCCTATGCCTATACCCATGGTAACCAACTGGTAGCGTATAATGTCCTTAGTCATCAATCTTGTCAACATGATGTCCTTCAGTTTATTAACCTTTAAATGTGTGGGCAGTCGTGTCGATGTGCCGGTATAGCAGTCGGTCATTTGGATGACACAGTTCAATGTGTATCGTGCGCCTAGGCATATATTTTCGGCTTTAGTCAGTGTGATAGGATCGTCTGTTTGAAAGATATAATCTCCAAAATGTCCAGGGAACGTGCCTATTTTAAGCCATACACTGTGATTGCCCGAGACAAGCAAGTATACACGAAAACGAGCATCTGCGAAGATGCGATTAATTCCGGAGCAAACAAAGAATATGCTAATAATTATGGCTACGGCGAGGATAAGAAGAAGAGTGTACGAAGAGAGAAGTACCACAGTTGGGAATTCTTTAATGTTTCCGTCTCCTGGGTTGGCTTCAGATCCAGTGTCAGTTACGGTATGGTCCTGGTCCAACAAGGCTTGCAGGGTGTCATGAAAGGTGAGGCCGGTCATCGCATCGTGTTTTGGTGGAGGGTGACCGGTAAATGGAGCAGTGAGGTTGACCAACCGGGTACGGGTTACTCCAGGCTTATTGTGAACGACCCTAGGCCAGTGTCCGCCACTGGCAGCTCGAACAAATTCCACGCATGATACAAGAACCAAGTACGCGGCAGCTATATATTGAAAAAAAAAGAAAGAAGAGAACATGAAGGTTGTCATCTCAACTTTAAACAAACACCTTCGTTCCAAATTACCATGGCCAGGCTATTCAAACAGACAGAATAAACTATAACTGCCATATGGCCACACCCTAGAATTCAGAAAACTGGCCATATTATTTAATTAGGAAGGGCGACCCCCAGAATGAATACATATGTTTTACCTATTTTGAATAATTTGGAAAGTCGGCCATCGACTCGTATCACTTGTACAACAAAAGTAATTAAGAAGATTCTCACCAAGGGTGGCACTCAGGATTTTGACACTCATGATATTCACGTAGCCGTACACCAAACGCACTATATAACGAAATAAGCTGACCCTAAGTAGTAGCAGAAAGCTTAAGGTTTGACCTTCGAGCTAAACTTCGAGCTCAGTTTTCAAGGCAGATGAAATCCTATGACCAGTCGACCTGACGGCAGCCGATGCGTTTCGGAAGCTGAGGAAACTTCACCGCCCTTTAATGGATAGACCCTAGGTTTTAATGGCAGGTGTCATGCCCTCACCAGTCCAGACGGCGGACGATGCGTTTCGAAAGCTGGAGAAACTTCACGCGCCCGACAAATCACGACAACGCGCTACCGTGACGGCCAGGCTGGAGGCGACATTAATCTCCTGGTAATACTGTGGCAGGCTGTTCTCGGCTTTAATTTCACACGGGTGTCTGAGGTTAGGAGCTCGAGTGCAACTACCCCTGGGTCGGGGCTGTGGCATGTCGCGGCAATTCGCGGCTTTCAGCTGGTGGGACCATAGGCGTCGGTCTGTACCATATATAAATACTTGTGTCGCGGTCGCAAATGGGGAAGGTTCATAGCCCTGAAGTGCTGCTGTCTAACTCAAGTTCGCCATGGCCTCGCGATCGTGGTGTTTCAAGGGTCTGACCAGTGACCAGGCAGAAACCAGAAGAAATATGGACACTAGCCGAAACCGATGGTGCGACACATGTAAACGTGCAGTTTCAAAAAGTACATATAACAGGAAGCATCTTAAGGAGCATGGTGAGTACCAGATAAATAGTATAACTAGGATAAAGTCACTTTCACCTGAAATCGATATCCTTCAAAACCTTCATAGCTAGCTTGCGCGCATAGATATTATTTTCAAATACCTACTATACTCTTAATGATCAGTTAGTGTTTGGAAAATTATCGCCAGCCTAAATCTTTTCTTGACAATTAAACAATTGTTCAAATAATGAATGACTTGAACAATGGACGTTATATATATGTATCCCTCCATGCATCTTTCTATCATAGCTTTTGAGTCAGAGAAACAACATTGGGTGGGAAAGTCTGTACTCTGAAACCCGACTGTACATTTGATTTATTATTATACATGTGTCTTGCAGAACCAATCCCATTTGGTTTACCTCAACGCGCTGGCAATCAGGCAGAAGTGGGTCTTGAGGCCGAAGCTGCAGATATTCAGGCTCAGGCAGGTAACCAGGCTGAAGCAGGTTTTCAGGCTGAGGCAGTTAACCAGGCTGAAGCAGGTTTTCAGGCTGAGGCAGGTAACCAGGCGGAAGCAGATATTCAGGCTCAGGCAGGTAACCAGGCTGAAGCAGGTTTTCAGGCTGAGGCAGTTAACCAGGCTGAAGCAGGTTTTCAGGCTGAGGCAGGTAACCAGGCGGAAGCAGGTTTTCAGGCTGAGGCAGGTAACCAGGCTGAAGCAGGTTTTCAGGCTGAGGCAGGTAACAAGGCTGAAGCGGGTGTTGAGGCTGAGGCAGGTAACCAGGCTGAAGCGGGTATTGAGGCTGAAGGTGGTATGCAGGTTGAGGCGGGAATTCGGGCTGAAGGTGGTATCCAGGTTGGAGCTGGTATTCGGGAAGAAGCTGCAGCTGCTAATCAGCGGCAGGCTGAAGTCGGCAATCCGGGAGAAGCAGACAGTCAGCCTGTGGGTCGCAATCAGCCTGTTGAAGAGGCGGTACCCATGGAAGCCGATGAGGAGTCACGTGATGATATGGAAGACTATTACGGTACCATGGAAGATTCCCAAGAAACGGAAGAAAATGATAAGCTTGATCCAGAGGCAGTCAACATTCGCAACAGGGCCATCCGTCACTTAAAAGTGGTTTTCGGTGACGGGACGGGTCGTCCTAGCCCATTGGCAAGGCTTGTTAGTGGTACCCCTAATAAGAATATCCAAAGCCTATTTTCATGGGTTCTGTTCTTTCTTTTGCAGTGGCAGATCCACACCTTCACCAGTGATACGCAAATGGCTAAAGTTATGTGCTTCATTTGTGAATTATTGACGGTAGCAGGTAATGACCGGGTTTCACAAGCAGCGGAGGCAGTATTCCCCAAAACGATGCGGATGATGTACAAATGGTTGGGTACAGACCTAACGATGACTAATTACTCTATCAGTGTATGCTGCCCGGCCTGTTATACGTTGTCGCATTCTGTGTTGTCCACCACTGAGCGTGTGCGAGCTCGAGGCTTTTACACGGATCATAATGGTAATCAGCAACCCATTAGGTGTACTACCATCGGTGATGATTTAAAACGCTGCAACAGGAAATTGTTTTATGAGACCAAGATTGTGGGGGAAATTGCCTTCCTTCCAGTCAGGACATTCTGTTACCAGTCGCTCGAGAAGAGTTTGCAGGTTATGATGAAACGTCCAGGTTTTGAGCTGAAATGTAGAGAGTGGAAGGGCAGGAGGATACCCAAAGGAGTGTTTGCTGACATTTACGACGGTTCGGTATGGAAAGAATTTAACGCGAACAACGACGGCTTTCTTGATAATGAAGACAACTTGGCTCTTCAGATGAATATCGATTGGTTTCAACCATTCTCTCGGAAAGCTTCGATGTCAGTAGGGGGCATTTACCTAACAATACTTAACCTACCCAGAAATGAGCGGTACAGACTTGAGAACGTCATACTATACGGTATCATTCCAAACTTAAGTAAAGAACCTGCCGACCTTACCAGTTTTCTGAGGCCCCTAGTCAACGAACTCAAGGAATTCTGGCATCAGGGAAAAAGGCTTATAACCAACGTTTGCCCAAATGGCAAGACCGTTAAGTTGGCGCTTTTGAACGTTGCTGCCGACCTGCCTGCAGGGAGGAAGACCTGCGGTTTCCTGCTACCTAATGCTATCATGGGTTGTTCAAAATGTCTGAAGGAATTCAAGAATTCAAACCGTGGAGGATTCAACATGGCGAATTGGACTCCTCGTACTCTGGACCAACACAAGGAGAGAGTGAGTGAGATTACAGCTGCATCCACCCCGAGAGAGAAAAGTAAACTTGAGAAACAGTATGGAGCTCGTTCCTGTGTCCTCCTGGAATTGCCCTACTTCAATCCCATCAGGTAAGTTCAATCTCCAGGCCGAACAAATTTAAAGGCCAATCTTACACAGAATTATACCAAAATATTAACAATTTTAATTTGACATTTGAATAAACATTAATACAAATGTTTCCATTAGCAGTAACTGTATTATATGACATTCATTTCTTCAGGTTCCTCTCGATCGATGTGATGCATAATGTACTGTTGGGTAAGTGTTGAAGCTTGACCTAACGTTAATTAATGTTTAGCACTGATAATGTGTTTGAAATGGAAATTGCATTTGCCTTTAATTTGGACTATTAGTTCATTGGGGTTTCAATACCGATTTCACATATGTGCTTTTATTATTGGGATTCAGGGACTGCCAAGCGAATGTGGAAGAGGTGGACCGACAAAGAGTTGTCAAAGAAGAAGAAGAATTCAACAGATGACGTTGTACTAAGCGCTAATCAGGTGTTGACTATTGATACTCGTCTGAATCAGTTTAAAGAGGGACTACCGGATGACTGCGTGGTAACTAACATCAAATCGAACGCTGGGATGTGGACGGCAAAGGAGTGGAAGAATTGGGTTACAGTCTCGTCTGGATACTGCCTCCAGGGCCTTTTGCCGGAGAATATGCTTCATAGCTGGCAGCGTTTCGTAGAAGCCACTCGACTTCTGTGCAAGCCTTGTATTACACACCACGAGATAGAACAGGCACACAGGAAACTATTGCACTTTTGTAAGAGCACAGAGCTCCAGTTCGGTTCTGATTTCATTACCCCAAACATGCATCTACATCTCCATTTAAAGGAGTGTCTCCGGGAGTATGGTCCAGCTCCCAGTACTTGGCTGTTCAGTTTTGAGCGGTATAATGGTTACTTGGGGGATGTGCCGACTAACAATCGCCAGATAGAGAAACAATTGTTTGAGAGGTTTCACAGGATGAGTCGTGTCAGTCAGGCGCGCGCCGAAATGCCGTCCAAACACGAGGGGAAATTTGGCAAACACTGCCAGCTGGGAGAAGGAGAGAAGAAAGCAAGAACGGTCCTGGAAACACTCGATGTACCCAATGAGCGAGATTTCGCGCAGTGTGAGAGCCTATGGAGTCTCCCCGACGGCTTCGAGACATTTAGAGGAGAAAATGTGTGGATCGACTCGGACGATCTTGAGCTGCTCAAAAAAACATACAAAAAGATGTACCCCACAGAACCGGAGATCCTAGAGAAGTCATTTCTGCCTTCAGTTTACGTGAAGTCTAAAGTCGCAAAATATGGCCCCATGACTTATTCCAGCACAAATTCCAGCAGTGGTAAAAAGTTGTCTAGACTAATGGCAAATTGGTACGACGACGGACAGACTGACCCCCGGGAGCGACCGTGCATCGCCACCCACTACATGAAACATTACATACAATGTAATGCAACCGGGCAGAAGAGGCAACATGTGTTTGCAGCTGTGAAGTGGTACCGACCCAGCACCGTCGATTCCAGATACATAAGTCCTTATACAATGTGGCACAAGGAAAAGTTCGAGCAACCTTCATG
This sequence comes from Lepidonotus clava, assembly GCA_936440205.1. Lineage (NCBI taxonomy): Eukaryota > Metazoa > Annelida > Polychaeta > Phyllodocida > Polynoidae > Lepidonotus > Lepidonotus clava. The sequence goes on from OW387140.1 coordinate 55,126,719, forward strand.
GGCATCTTTCCTGCCTGTTATGCGGATAAGTGGACATTTTGGATATGTGGTTGAACAAGAAAATATGATCGTATGTCCCCTTCGGCGCCACGACTTCTTGTAGATCTAGAGGACCTATAGATATATATAACGAACTCGTGCACGTAGTGTCCGAAATTAAGCTGAAAACGTATGCATCATTAATGAGATTGTGCACCACAAATATTGGATATGCACCCCCCGATATATGGGAATGAAAAAATTCCATGAGAAGTGTGCACATGTATAAAAAAATGTGCAAACCTTAAAAATAACGCACCTGGCAGTGAGTGTGCAGAATCACGAGTGTGAGTGTGCAGATCTAGACTCACGAGTGTGAGTGTGATCCCCGGGTGAAGGCCTATAGGCCCGGCCTATAGGGTGCAGCAGCTTAATTTCGGACAATGTCCGGTGTTTTATATGCATTGTTAGGATTATGTGATTTAGACGCTTTTGCCAACAAAAGCAACATTTTTTTATTAGGAATAATTATATTACGCCCTAAACCTTATAATGTGACTACTTTCAAATTTAAAATAAAAGGTAGGAAATTACTTCGCAAGGTTACGGTGCCAGGATGTGCGACTTTGAGGTACGTTTTCTGAAGTTATTTCACAGGCTGGGGGTGTGGGGCCGTGTGCATTTACGGGTGGTTTCTTGAGTCAGGTGTCAGGACGTGCACATCCAGCTGCCAGGGCTGCGCTGCGCGAGCGACACCTTATGTAACACCTGACACCGGTCGCTCAGGCTGCTCGGCTGACCTAGATGGCCCCTCATTACCCTGCCCCCCGGGGGGGTCGGGGGGGGGGGGGGGGGGCACGGCTGACCTAGATGGCCCCTCATTACCCTGCCCCCCGGGGGGGTCGGGGGGGGGGGGGGGGGGCACCAGCTTTATAAGGAGGTGCCCACCACGTGCGCACACACAGTCCCGCGCCAGCCTCACGACCATAAAAGCCGTACGTACGCAGAAGTTTGCTGATATTAAACACAAGCACCACATTGTGAACAATGGCGACCGCGCAGAAAACCCGGTAGGTGACTCAGATAACTTGCCTATAATTTGATAAGATAACATGCCTATATAGAGAAGTAGTGTTTTTTCAGGCTTTGCGGGAGAATGACTTGGGGGTTACACTTCCATATAATTATAGAGTGTTTGTTAACAAATGTATAATTGTGTGGATAATAGCTGTTACGTTTGGTAGATATTTTCCATTTTTTTTCGTTTTCTCCCCATACACGTAGATAACCAATTCCAGACACTTAAAGGTTGTTTTTTTTGGCTCATTCAAGCAACCATGTGCGGTCGGAGGAGGAAGAGGAATCCCAGGCATGGACACCGCGTGAGGAGAAAAATATTGAAGAGGAGGAAACGATCTGGACGGAACCCGAATGGACCGAGTGCGCGCCCCTGTTCACCCCTAAGTAGGTTTAAATTGTTCAACACTGTTGCAATTGATGGACAGGGATGGAAGAGAAGCATGGAAAGAAAATTATTAACTTACTATCTGGTAGGATGAGTATCGTCATGCCAAATAATGCACACTGTCTAAAACCCGACGACGGACTCGCGGTCGGACATAGTTGTGGTCGCTCGAATTCATGTAACATGCTGAAACAACAGGCTCTTTTTTGGACATTTTAAAAATTGCAAATTTGTCAGACTGGCACAATAACATGAAATAGAGATTGGATGAGAAAAATTGAGATGCCGATGATTTGGTAGTTTCGACCACCTATGTTGAAATGATGGACGGTGTGATGATTTTTGAAATTTTTTCCAGGACGCACGACCAACAACAGCTCCCGGACGGCCCATCAGAGTGGACGTGCGTCTACTGTTCGGAGGATCCGACCCAGGTTGGTACATTTGTATTTACACGATGAAGCTAAGTGGGAAATAAAACATGTAAGCGTATGAAGGGAAATATGTATAAACAAAACAAAATGATGAGTGGGGCGATTTCACGAGTACAATTGTTCTGAAATTTGCCAATATTACGAGGGACACGCTGGTATGTAGTAAGTGCAAAATTGACTTTTGCACATTTAACTATAACCACACAATTTTTTTCAGGAGCAGGAGGAGTACTTAACGGACCAAAGGTGGAAGGCGATGGAAACGTTTGCCGAAGACCAACACGCCACACAACCGCAGGCCATATTCTTGGATGGCAACTACAGGTACGCCGGGTTTTTTTTTCATAATAAATAATATTATATAGCGACAATGATTTTCGATGATGCTACTAGGCAAAAAATAACGAGGGCATAGAATCTTGATGTTGACGTTGGAGTGAACGCCGAATTTCGTACGGTTACTAAAAATTGTGATTGATGATGGTCCGATTAGTTCGTGCACACAATTTAAAAAAATGTGTATTTAAACATGCCTCCGTAATATTTCAGAATGTACTTGGTCTGCAACTACTGCGGCCGGTGCTACCACGCCGACTGTGAGGGGGGCGAGCCTGCCAGCATCATGTGCTCCGAGGTGTTGTGCGAGTGGTGCGCCGAGGATAAAGATTAATAGAATCGATTCAGCAATAAAATAGTACACTAGATTTTAACTACACTTTGTGTCAAATGTCCTTTTATTTTTGTTTTTATACAGTAACACTAGCTATAGGTTAGAATTTACCTTAAATCACAGCTTCACGCTAAACTATGTTTTTTGTGTGTACCTGGCAGTCTACGGCCGATCGTACAGAGTATATTGAACAGATAATGTGAGTCATAATATATGTTTCATCTAAATTTACAAATATACTAGATCAGAGTGAAACACAGTCTTTTAATGCCTACTAACTTCTAAGTACAGTGAGAGTAGAACACTGGTAAAGCGCGGCCATCAAATACAACCCACATTCCCCGTATAGGTCTAGAGGCATAGAAACTTTGCTAAATCTGAGGGGTTCCAGAGACCCCCTAATTTGGATAATTCCCTTTATTGGTAGTTTTAATTGCGTAAAATTTGAGAAATCGGAGGGGGGTCAACCGAACATGGGGACCCCCCCCCCCCCCCCCCCTTCAATACATTCTGCTACAGACTGCAGGCTTTAAGCCGGATGGCAGGTGCACACCCCTGTAACGACCAACAGAGAGCTCCTCTCAGACTGGGGCAAATTAAACTCATGGGGCAAACTGCGACACAGCTCAGAATCCGTCCCAATCATCGGTTGAGACCGGGGTTTACTTACGCAGTGCAACGGGGCGTGGTGGGGCGTGGCCCGGTAAGGGTTACACCGTCAGGCGGTCTCTGGGTCGGGCACCCGGGTCGGACCCTGGAGATTAATCCTCCATCACGCAGGGCTCTCTCCCTCACTCCCTCCCAGTCTATCCCGACAGATTACTAGTTTTAGCGGGGCAGGAGCCTTGATTTGTGAAGACGTGGAGAAATGGCAATGTTTGACCCCATCGTAAGGCCCGTGGAGGAACCTACCCGTCGGAAAATCAATCACCTGCAGCATCAAGTCGGCGGTAAAATGGATAAGTCATTTCACCGGCGACCTGATGTGTTTTCTCTGCACGGGTTCGAATCCTGTAAATGCCTGGGTAAACTTGACGTATCGTCCGTCATACGGCAATACGCCTTTTTTCTGTTCATAATTTTAAAGTGTCATTATTATTGTACTATTTTATATCAATATTATCTAATTCACGAATATGTCTTGGTAGGGAAAACCAGTGTTTAGCACCCCTGTAATAAGCTAAGGGGATTTCCAGAGATGAAAGTGGTCCATGAGAAAAAAAAAGTGTAAATTCATCCTCGAAGAATTGCATGCATTTACGGGAGGGTCGAGTATTAACATATTATTATTTGTTTAATTCTCCGAATTTTGTATTTATCTTAATTATTGCTCATTTTTGACTTTAAACATATCAATTTGTTCACAATTATGTTAAAGAATGTTTTCCGTAGAAAAAATCCTACTTTGATTTATGATTTCAGACTTTTCTATCATCACTGTCGGAATAATTTAATGCTCCACAGGACAGAGACCACATGCTGTGTCTATCGCCCAACCCCCGTTCTTCCCCCACATCACATAACCATCTGCAGCTGGTCACCAGACACCCCTGACCACAGGGCTACCCATGACGGGGATAAGACTACAAATTCAGAATATAAAACTATAAATATTTCATATGGAAAAAAAAACAAAATACGTACATTTTCCTTGGTGTTAGGACTAAGAATGAACAATATATACAAATGCTCAGTACATTCTGATGTGAAATTAGTTTCTGAAATTAAAGTGTGAACAAAATGTTGCATAAATTTATATTTGCAATTCCAATGGGACTCCCCATATGAATCCGATCCTCCACTTTCTCCTTTTCCACTTCATACTGGGAAGGGGGCCCTTTCAAGGATACTACCCACTGCCAAACTACCGCCCGCCCCTTCTTTTTCTCACCGATCCCTCCTAAATTCTAGTTGACCACGTGCACCTCTTGTTTATGGCCCTAGACCCTTAAATTCGAGACGGCGACATGGCCCTTTTTGGGCTTAGTGACATGGGACAGGGCTAATTCTTAAATTCGACAGGGCGACATGGATGTTTCTTAAAATTGACATGCGACATTGGGACCCCCCCCATCAAGGGCCCCTTGTTTGTCAGGGAAGACTCACATCACCGCCCCCAAAATTCTGGTTCTGTACATGTCAGTACCAGGAAATATGCCTAAATACCCCAAACTGCTTAATCTAATAATACTGGGTATGCAGAAGGTTTAATTCAGTTTGGCAGGTATCCAAGTCTATCAATACTAGACTTTATCTCTTGATGGCTCCTGGTTGATATGTTTAAATCCATACAGTCAATTTCACTAAGCTACGATCTGTTCATACCGGTGGGTATTTGGATGGTCCCTAGCCCGGGTAAGTTAAGCAACATTGAGACCGGTTGTTACTTGGATGGTGGCCTGCCCGTGTTCGAATCCCCATTTGAATACATTTTTTTCGTTCATGGTCGTCCTGGTTTCAATTTAATCCACCAGGTGTCGCTGGAGGAAAGATCAGTCTACACTATCACTCTGCCACCTCGACGCTCGCTAACTGCGAATCATGGATGACGATTCTGGCGCGGAGGGGTCATTCGCCGCAGATTGTCTACACTATACTAGAAGTAGGATGCGGTGTATTGCATCAGTCCTGTGGTTCGGATATAAAAGGCCTCTATCGGCCACAACCGTCCGGCGAGCCGTGACGCTGGGCCACTAATGAATTATTCGAGCCCCTCGTGGGTTCGACCCCCACTAGATTCGTTAGGCCCGGCCTAACAAAACGATTGTCGTTTCCCCAGCGTCAACATGACACTCGCCACTTTTGTGAGTTTTTACTATAATATGTATTGAAACCAGATATATATATACGTTGATAAGTTTGAGACATAAATCTGTACGATTCAAAACATGTCAATATCCCACCCCCCCGCTTTCCTCCATTAATTACACTTAGGCCTACAGAATACCTTTGGATACAGGTTGTCAGATTAACTGTGAGAGGAAAGCGCATTAATGGAATTAACACGTTGAAGCTGGAAAGGGGGGATTGTTTTGTTAAAGCTGCAACTACTGCAATGGAATAGATTTTCGATGATGCTACTAGGCAAAAAATAACGAGGGCATAGAATCTTATATGTGTACCTTTTGTGTGTACCTGGCAGTCTACGGCCGATCGTACAGAGTATATTGAACAGATAATGTGAGTCATAATATATGTTTCATCTAAATTTACAAATATACTAGATCAGAGTGAAACACAGTCTTTTAATGCCTACTAACTTCTAAGTACAGTGAGAGTAGAACACTGGTAAAGCGCGGCCATCAAATACAACCCACATTCCCCGTATAGGTCTATAGGCATAGAAACTTTGCTAAATCTGAGGGGTTCCAGAGACCCCCTAATTTGGATAATTCCCTTTATTGGTAGTTTAATTGCGTAAAATTTGAGAAATCGGAGGGGGGTCAACCGAACATGGGGACCCCCCCCCCCCACACCCGCCCTGAGGGGGGGGGGGGGGCGGGGGGGAACTGGATACGCCACTGCTGGCAATTATATTGGTGCCTGAATGGAGTGTGGGTACGTTAAGACGCCGAGAAGGTTGGGCGTGTGAAGAGAACTATGAGCGGATGGGACTATTGTGACACAATATAGTTAACACCCCCTGACTTACACTTATATACACGCCAGAAGGGCAAGGGAAACTTTGAGGTGGGCGCAAAAGTATTACCTAACACGCCCACTGCTATGGGTGGTATAATGATACTATGATTTTTCAGGGATAATCGTGGAGTAAGACTTACACTCCTTGACACGTTTTAGAGGAAGTGGTTTCAGACAAGCCCGAGCCTGTCGAATGTATGAGTTCAAATTCTTCCCGTGCCACTATACTGACTAACTATTCATTCTAGCTCGCAGGTTACAAACATCAAGAACTAGCTTTAGTTTGGTTCCCCTTATTTATCCTATTTTGACATATGGTGACAGAAGGCCTGTAGTTGACAAAGGCCCTGACATAAAACCCCTAGGGTTAGGGTTAGGGTTAGGGTTAGGGTTAGGGTTAGGGTTAGGGTTAGGGTTAGGGTTAGGGTTAGGGTTAGGGTTAGGGTTAGGGTTAGGGTTAGGGTTAGAGTTAGGCTACATGCGCATAAAAAGTTACGCGTGGTTAGGGTCAATTCTTTTTTTCTGAGCCCTTATGATCTAGGGTTAGGGTTAGAGTTAGGCTAGGGTTAGGGTTAGGGTTAGGGTTAGGGTTAGGGTTAGGGTTAGGGTTAGGGTTAGGGTTAGGGTTAGGGTTAGGGTTAGGGTTAGGGTTAGGGTTAGGGTTAGGGTTAGGGTTAGGGTTAGGGTTAGGGTTAGGGTTAGGGTTAGGGTTAGGGTTAGGGTTAGGGTTAGGGTTAGGGTTAGGGTTAGGGTTAGGGTTAGGGTTAGGGTTAGGGTTAGGGTTAGGGTTAGGGTTAGGGTTAGGGTTAGGGTTAGGGTTAGGGTTAGGGTTAGGGTTAGGGTTAGGGTTAGGGTTAGGGTTAGGGTTAGGGTTAGGGTTAGGGTTAGGGTTAGGGTTAGGGTTAGGGTTAGGGTTAGGGTTAGGGTTAGGGTTAGGGTTAGGGTTAGGGTTAGGGTTAGGGTTAGGGTTAGGGTTAGGGTTAGGGTTAGGGTTAGGGTTAGGGTTAGGGTTAGGGTTAGGGTTAGGGTTAGGGTTAGGGTTAGGGTTAGGGTTAGGGTTAGGGTTAGGGTTAGGGTTAGGGTTAGGGTTAGGGTTAGGGTTAGGGTTAGGGTTAGGGTTAGGGTTAGGGTTAGGGTTAGGGTTAGGGTTAGGGTTAGGGTTAGGGTTAGGGTTAGGGTTAGGGTTAGGGTTAGGGTTAGGGTTAGGGTTAGGGTTAGGGTTAGGGTTAGGGTTAGGGTTAGGGTTAGGGTTAGGGTTAGGGTTAGGGTTAGGGTTAGGGTTAGGGTTAGGGTTAGGGTTAGGGTTAGGGTTAGGGTTAGGGTTAGGGTTAGGGTTAGGGTTAGGGTTAGGGTTAGGGTTAGGGTTAGGGTTAGGGTTAGGGTTAGGGTTAGGGTTAGGGTTAGGGTTAGGGTTAGGGTTAGGGTTAGGGTTAGGGTTAGGGTTAGGGTTAGGGTTAGGGTTAGGGTTAGGGTTAGGGTTAGGGTTAGGGTTAGGGTTAGGGTTAGGGTTAGGGTTAGGGTTAGGGTTAGGGTTAGGGTTAGGGTTAGGGTTAGGGTTAGGGTTAGGGTTAGGGTTAGGGTTAGGGTTAGGGTTAGGGTTAGGGTTAGGGTTAGGGTTAGGGTTAGGGTTAGGGTTAGGGTTAGGGTTAGGGTTAGGGTTAGGGTTAGGGTTAGGGTTAGGGTTAGGGTTAGGGTTAGGGTTAGGGTTAGGGTTAGGGTTAGGGTTAGGGTTAGGGTTAGGGTTAGGGTTAGGGTTAGGGTTAGGGTTAGGGTTAGGGTTAGGGTTAGGGTTAGGGTTAGGGTTAGGGTTAGGGTTAGGGTTAGGGTTAGGGTTAGGGTTAGGGTTAGGGTTAGGGTTAGGGTTAGGGTTAGGGTTAGGGTTAGGGTTAGGGTTAGGGTTAGGGTTAGGGTTAGGGTTAGGGTTAGGGTTAGGGTTAGGGTTAGGGTTAGGGTTAGGGTTAGGGTTAGGGTTAGGGTTAGGGTTAGGGTTAGGGTTAGGGTTAGGGTTAGGGTTAGGGTTAGGGTTAGGGTTAGGGTTAGGGTTAGGGTTAGGGTTAGGGTTAGGGTTAGGGTTAGGGTTAGGGTTAGGGTTAGGGTTAGGGTTAGGGTTAGGGTTAGGGTTAGGGTTAGGGTTAGGGTTAGGGTTAGGGTTAGGGTTAGGGTTAGGGTTAGGGTTAGGGTTAGGGTTAGGGTTAGGGTTAGGGTTAGGGTTAGGGTTAGGGTTAGGGTTAGGGTTAGGGTTAGGGTTAGGGTTAGGGTTAGGGTTAGGGTTAGGGTTAGGGTTAGGGTTAGGGTTAGGGTTAGGGTTAGGGTTAGGGTTAGGGTTAGGGTTAGGGTTAGGGTTAGGGTTAGGGTTAGGGTTAGGGTTAGGGTTAGGGTTAGGGTTAGGGTTAGGGTTAGGGTTAGGGTTAGGGTTAGGGTTAGGGTTAGGGTTAGGGTTAGGGTTAGGGTTAGGGTTAGGGTTAGGGTTAGGGTTAGGGTTAGGGTTAGGGTTAGGGTTAGGGTTAGGGTTAGGGTTAGGGTTAGGGTTAGGGTTAGGGTTAGGGTTAGGGTTAGGGTTAGGGTTAGGGTTAGGGTTAGGGTTAGGGTTAGGGTTAGGGTTAGGGTTAGGGTTAGGGTTAGGGTTAGGGTTAGGGTTAGGGTTAGGGTTAGGGTTAGGGTTAGGGTTAGGGTTAGGGTTAGGGTTAGGGTTAGGGTTAGGGTTAGGGTTAGGGTTAGGGTTAGGGTTAGGGTTAGGGTTAGGGTTAGGGTTAGGGTTAGGGTTAGGGTTAGGGTTAGGGTTAGGGTTAGGGTTAGGGTTAGGGTTAGGGTTAGGGTTAGGGTTAGGGTTAGGGTTAGGGTTAGGGTTAGGGTTAGGGTTAGGGTTAGGGTTAGGGTTAGGGTTAGGGTTAGGGTTAGGGTTAGGGTTAGGGTTAGGGTTAGGGTTAGGGTTAGGGTTAGGGTTAGGGTTAGGGTTAGGGTTAGGGTTAGGGTTAGGGTTAGGGTTAGGGTTAGGGTTAGGGTTAGGGTTAGGGTTAGGGTTAGGGTTAGGGTTAGGGTTAGGGTTAGGGTTAGGGTTAGGGTTAGGGTTAGGGTTAGGGTTAGGGTTAGGGTTAGGGTTAGGGTTAGGGTTAGGGTTAGGGTTAGGGTTAGGGTTAGGGTTAGGGTTAGGGTTAGGGTTAGGGTTAGGGTTAGGGTTAGGGTTAGGGTTAGGGTTAGGGTTAGGGTTAGGGTTAGGGTTAGGGTTAGGGTTAGGGTTAGGGTTAGGGTTAGGGTTAGGGTTAGGGTTAGGGTTAGGGTTAGGGTTAGGGTTAGGGTTAGGGTTAGGGTTAGGGTTAGGGTTAGGGTTAGGGTTAGGGTTAGGGTTAGGGTTAGGGTTAGGGTTAGGGTTAGGGTTAGGGTTAGGGTTAGGGTTAGGGTTAGGGTTAGGGTTAGGGTTAGGGTTAGGGTTAGGGTTAGGGTTAGGGTTAGGGTTAGGGTTAGGGTTAGGGTTAGGGTTAGGGTTAGGGTTAGGGTTAGGGTTAGGGTTAGGGTTAGGGTTAGGGTTAGGGTTAGGGTTAGGGTTAGGGTTAGGGTTAGGGTTAGGGTTAGGGTTAGGGTTAGGGTTAGGGTTAGGGTTAGGGTTAGGGTTAGGGTTAGGGTTAGGGTTAGGGTTAGGGTTAGGGTTAGGGTTAGGGTTAGGGTTAGGGTTAGGGTTAGGGTTAGGGTTAGGGTTAGGGTTAGGGTTAGGGTTAGGGTTAGGGTTAGGGTTAGGGTTAGGGTTAGGGTTAGGGTTAGGGTTAGGGTTAGGGTTAGGGTTAGGGTTAGGGTTAGGGTTAGGGTTAGGGTTAGGGTTAGGGTTAGGGTTAGGGTTAGGGTTAGGGTTAGGGTTAGGGTTAGGGTTAGGGTTAGGGTTAGGGTTAGGGTTAGGGTTAGGGTTAGGGTTAGGGTTAGGGTTAGGGTTAGGGTTAGGGTTAGGGTTAGGGTTAGGGTTAGGGTTAGGGTTAGGGTTAGGGTTAGGGTTAGGGTTAGGGTTAGGGTTAGGGTTAGGGTTAGGGTTAGGGTTAGGGTTAGGGTTAGGGTTAGGGTTAGGGTTAGGGTTAGGGTTAGGGTTAGGGTTAGGGTTAGGGTTAGGGTTAGGGTTAGGGTTAGGGTTAGGGTTAGGGTTAGGGTTAGGGTTAGGGTTAGGGTTAGGGTTAGGGTTAGGGTTAGGGTTAGGGTTAGGGTTAGGGTTAGGGTTAGGGTTAGGGTTAGGGTTAGGGTTAGGGTTAGGGTTAGGGTTAGGGTTAGGGTTAGGGTTAGGGGTTAGGGTTAGGGTTAGGGTTAGGGTTAGGGTTAGGGTTAGGGTTAGGGTTAGGGTTAGGGTTAGGGTTAGGGTTAGGGTTAGGGTTAGGGTTAGGGTTAGGGTTAGGGTTAGGGTTAGGGTTAGGGTTAGGGTTAGGGTTAGGGTTAGGGTTAGGGTTAGGGTTAGGGTTAGGGTTAGGGTTAGGGTTAGGGTTAGGGTTAGGGTTAGGGTTAGGGTTAGGGTTAGGGTTAGGGTTAGGGTTAGGGTTAGGGTTAGGGTTAGGGTTAGGGTTAGGGTTAGGGTTAGGGTTAGGGTTAGGGTTAGGGTTAGGGTTAGGGTTAGGGTTAGGGTTAGGGTTAGGGTTAGGGTTAGGGTTAGGGTTAGGGTTAGGGTTAGGGTTAGGGTTAGGGTTAGGGTTAGGGTTAGGGTTAGGGTTAGGGTTAGGGTTAGGGTTAGGGTTAGGGTTAGGGTTAGGGTTAGGGTTAGGGTTAGGGTTAGGGTTAGGGTTAGGGTTAGGGTTAGGGTTAGGGTTAGGGTTAGGGTTAGGGTTAGGGTTAGGGTTAGGGTTAGGGTTAGGGTTAGGGTTAGGGTTAGGGTTAGGGTTAGGGTTAGGGTTAGGGTTAGGGTTAGGGTTAGGGTTAGGGTTAGGGTTAGGGTTAGGGTTAGGGTTAGGGTTAGGGTTAGGGTTAGGGTTAGGGTTAGGGTTAGGGTTAGGGTTAGGGTTAGGGTTAGGGTTAGGGTTAGGGTTAGGGTTAGGGTTAGGGTTAGGGTTAGGGTTAGGGTTAGGGTTAGGGTTAGGGTTAGGGTTAGGGTTAGGGTTAGGGTTAGGGTAGGGTTAGGGTTAGGGTTAGGGTTAGGGTTAGGGTTAGGGTTAGGGTTAGGGTTAGGGTTAGGGTTAGGGTTAGGGTTAGGGTTAGGGTTAGGGTTAGGGTTAGGGTTAGGGTTAGGGTTAGGGTTAGGGTTAGGGTTAGGGTTAGGGTTAGGGTTAGGGTTAGGGTTAGGGTTAGGGTTAGGGTTAGGGTTAGGGTTAGGGTTAGGGTTAGGGTTAGGGTTAGGGTTAGGGTTAGGGTTAGGGTTAGGGTTAGGGTTAGGGTTAGGGTTAGGGTTAGGGTTAGGGTTAGGGTTAGGGTTAGGGTTAGGGTTAGGGTTAGGGTTAGGGTTAGGGTTAGGGTTAGGGTTAGGGTTAGGGTTAGGGTTAGGGTTAGGGTTAGGGTTAGGGTTAGGGTTAGGGTTAGGGTTAGGGTTAGGGTTAGGGTTAGGGTTAGGGTTAGGGTTAGGGTTAGGGTTAGGGTTAGGGTTAGGGTTAGGGTTAGGGTTAGGGTTAGGGTTAGGGTTAGGGTTAGGGTTAGGGTTAGGGTTAGGGTTAGGGTTAGGGTTAGGGTTAGGGTTAGAGTTAGGCTACGTGCGCATAAAAAGTTACGCGTGGTTAGGGTCAATTCTTTTTTTCTGAGCACTTATGATCGTTGTGATGAGATTAAGCTTCGTAACTCCCTTAACTAGCGTAAGTTACTGAGTTATGATTTTCGCAATATTTTCAAGTTTGATTTTTTTTCATATTTTTTTCAATTTTTATTTTTTTTCTAAAGACACCTAAAATGCCTCAAAATAGACTCTTAGTGAAAAAAAAAATTTGCCTCTTTAAAATTGTTGGGCTTAGTTCTTTTTTCTGATCCTGGGCAACTGAGTACATATAACTTTTCTCCCTTTTATTCCCTGTGTCACATTTCTAAATCATGTTTCTTAAATATTCATTTTACTTTCCACTATACTGCCCAACTGTTCATTCTAACCTCACAGGTTACAAACATCAAGTACTACCTTTAGTTTGCCTCCCCTTATTTATCATATTTTGACATATGGTGACAGAAGGCCTGTACTTGACAAAGGCCTTAAGCTTAACATAGAACCCCTCTCAATATATCCTGCATTTCCCCTGTGATATTTATAGTAGACAAGCTTTGACATATCCTAAAGAGTATCCAAACTAAGTTTCTTCCAAAAATATCAATTATTAATGATTCCTTTATCATAGTTCCTATGTCATACTATAATATTGCTTAAGTATTCCTATTACTTTCAACTCTAATATATTGTACCTATACAGCTTTAGCATATGAAGTCCTATATTGAGTTTGCTACTCTATTTCCCTATTCTGGCACGTGCAGTCCTTAGGACATAGTGCACCTCTATTATCCAATGTATTTACAACCGAGCATCTAATCTATTCCTGAAGAGAGGTATGGAATAAGGTATGTATATTCATGAAACAATTGAATACCAATAGTTGAAAATATGGGAACAATATAGATCATCATTAGATATTTTTGAATTCCTGGGCTAGGGTTAGGGTTAGGGTTAGGGTTAGGGTTAGGGTTAGGGTTAGGGTTAGGGTTAGGGTTAGGGTTATGGTTAGAGTTAGGCTACGTGCGCATAAAAAGTTACGCGTGGTTAGGGTCAATTCTTTTTTTCTGAGCACTTATGATCGTTGTGATGAGATTAAGCTTCGTAACTCCCTTAACTAGCGTAAGTTACTGAGTTATGATTTTCGCAATATTTTCAAGTTTGATTTTTTTTCATATTTTTTTCAATTTTTATTTTTTTTCTAAAGACACCTAAAATGCCTCAAAATAGACTCTCAGTGAAAAAAAAAATTTGCCTCTTTAAAATTGTTGGGCTTAGTTCTTTTTTCTGATCCTGGGCAACTGAGTACATATAACTTTTCTCCCTTTTATTCCCTGTGTCACATTTCTAAATCATGTTTCTTAAATATTCATTTTACTTTCCACTATACTGCCCAACTGTTCATTCTAACCTCACAGGTTACAAACATCAAGTACTACCTTTAGTTTGCCTCCCCTTATTTATCATATTTTGACATATGGTGACAGAAGGCCTGTACTTGACAAAGGCCTTAAGCTTAACATAGAACCCCTCTCAATATATCCTGCATTTTCCCTGTGATATTTATAGTAGACAAGCTTTGACATATCCTAAAGAGTATCCAAACTAAGTTTCTTCCAAAAATATCAATTATTAATGATTCCTTTATCATAGTTCCTATGTCATACTATAATATTGCTTAAGTATTCCTATTACTTTCAACTCTAATATATTGTACCTATACAGCTTTAGCATATGAAGTCCTATATTGAGTTTGCTACTCTATTTCCCTATTCTGGCACGTGCAGTCCTTAGGACATAGTGCACCTCTATTATCCAATGTATTTACAACCGAGCATCTAATCTATTCCTGAAGAGAGGTATGGAATAAGGTATGTATATTCATGAAACAATTGAATACCAATAGTTGAAAATATGGGAACAATATAGATCATCATTAGATATTTTTGAATTCCTGGGCTAGGGTTAGGGTTAGGGTTAGGGTTAGGGTTAGGGTTAGGGTTAGGGTTAGGGTTAGGGTTAGGGTTAGGGTTAGGGTTAGGGTTAGGGTTAGGGTTAGGGTTAGGGTTAGGGTTAGGGTTAGGGTTAGGGTTAGGGTTAGGGTTAGGGTTAGGGTTAGGGTTAGGGTTAGGGTTAGGGTTAGGGTTAGGGTTAGGGTTAGGGTTAGGGTTAGGGTTAGGGTTAGAGTTAGGCTACGTGCGCATAAAAAGTTACGCGTGGTTAGGGTCAATTCTTTTTTTCTGAGCACTTATGATCGTTGTGATGAGATTAAGCTTCGTAACTCCCTTAACTAGCGTAAGTTACTGAGTTATGATTTTTAGGGTTAGGGTTAGGGTTAGGGTTAGGGTTAGGGTTAGGGTTAGGGTTAGGGTTAGGGTTAGGGTTAGGGTTAGGGTTAGGGTTAGGGTTAGGGTTAGGGTTAGGGTTAGGGTTAGGGTTAGGGTTAGGGTTAGGGTTAGGGTTAGGGTTAGGGTTAGGGTTAGGGTTAGGGTTAGGGTTAGGGTTAGGGTTAGGGTTAGGGTTAGGGTTAGGGTTAGGGTTAGGGTTAGGGTTAGGGTTAGGGTTAGGGTTAGGGTTAGGGTTAGGGTTAGGGTTAGAGTTAGGCTACGTGCGCATAAAAAGTTACGCGTGGTTAGGGTCAATTCTTTTTTTCTGAGCACTTATGATCGTTGTGATGAGATTAAGCTTCGTAACTCCCTTAACTAGCGTAAGTTACTGAGTTATGATTTTCGCAATATTTTCAAGTTTGATTTTTTTTCATATTTTTTTCAATTTTTATTTTTTTTCTAAAGACACCTAAAATGCCTCAAAATAGACTCTCAGTGAAAAAAAAAATTTGCCTCTTTAAAATTGTTGGGCTTAGTTCTTTTTTCTGATCCTGGGCAACTGAGTACATATAACTTTTCTCCCTTTTATTCCCTGTGTCACATTTCTAAATCATGTTTCTTAAATATTCATTTTACTTTCCACTATACTGCCCAACTGTTCATTCTAACCTCACAGGTTACAAACATCAAGTACTACCTTTAGTTTGCCTCCCCTTATTTATCATATTTTGACATATGGTGACAGAAGGCCTGTACTTGACAAAGGCCTTAAGCTTAACATAGAACCCCTCTCAATATATCCTGCATTTCCCCTGTGATATTTATAGTAGACAAGCTTTGACATATCCTAAAGAGTATCCAAACTAAGTTTCTTCCAAAAATATCAATTATTAATGATTCCTTTATCATAGTTCCTATGTCATACTATAATATTGCTTAAGTATTCCTATTACTTTCAACTCTAATATATTGTACCTATACAGCTTTAGCATATGAAGTCCTATATTGAGTTTGCTACTCTATTTCCCTATTCTGGCACGTGCAGTCCTTAGGACATAGTGCACCTCTATTATCCAATGTATTTACAACCGAGCATCTAATCTATTCCTGAAGAGAGGTATGGAATAAGGTATGTATATTCATGAAACAATTGAATACCAATAGTTGAAAATATGGGAACAATATAGATCATCATTAGATATTTTTGAATTCCTGGGCTAGGGTTAGGGTTAGGGTTAGGGTTAGGGTTAGGGTTAGGGTTAGGGTTAGGGTTAGGGTTAGGGTTAGGGTTAGGGTTAGGGTTAGGGTTAGGGTTAGAGTTAGGCTACGTGCGCATAAAAAGTTACGCGTGGTTAGGGTCAATTCTTTTTTTCTGAGCACTTATGATCGTTGTGATGAGATTAAGCTTCGTAACTCCCTTAACTAGCGTAAGTTACTGAGTTATGATTTTCGCAATATTTTCAAGTTTGATTTTTTTTCATATTTTTTTCAATTTTTATTTTTTTTCTAAAGACACCTAAAATGCCTCAAAATAGACTCTTAGTGAAAAAAAAAATTTGCCTCTTTAAAATTGTTGGGCTTAGTTCTTTTTTCTGATCCTGGGCAACTGAGTACATATAACTTTTCTCCCTTTTATTCCCTGTGTCACATTTCTAAATCATGTTTCTTAAATATTCATTTTACTTTCCACTATACTGCCCAACTGTTCATTCTAACCTCACAGGTTACAAACATCAAGTACTACCTTTAGTTTGCCTCCCCTTATTTATCATATTTTGACATATGGTGACAGAAGGCCTGTACTTGACAAAGGCCTTAAGCTTAACATAGAACCCCTCTCAATATATCCTGCATTTCCCCTGTGATATTTATAGTAGACAAGCTTTGACATATCCTAAAGAGTATCCAAACTAAGTTTCTTCCAAAAATATCAATTATTAATGATTCCTTTATCATAGTTCCTATGTCATACTATAATATTGCTTAAGTATTCCTATTACTTTCAACTCTAATATATTGTACCTATACAGCTTTAGCATATGAAGTCCTATATTGAGTTTGCTACTCTATTTCCCTATTCTGGCACGTGCAGTCCTTAGGACATAGTGCACCTCTATTATCCAATGTATTTACAACCGAGCATCTAATCTATTCCTGAAGAGAGGTATGGAATAAGGTATGTATATTCATGAAACAATTGAATACCAATAGTTGAAAATATGGGAACAATATAGATCATCATTAGATATTTTTGAATTCCTGGGCTAGGGTTAGGGTTAGGGTTAGGGTTAGGGTTAGGGTTAGGGTTAGGGTTAGGGTTAGGGTTAGGGTTATGGTTAGAGTTAGGCTACGTGCGCATAAAAAGTTACGCGTGGTTAGGGTCAATTCTTTTTTTCTGAGCACTTATGATCGTTGTGATGAGATTAAGCTTCGTAACTCCCTTAACTAGCGTAAGTTACTGAGTTATGATTTTCGCAATATTTTCAAGTTTGATTTTTTTTCATATTTTTTTCAATTTTTATTTTTTTTCTAAAGACACCTAAAATGCCTCAAAATAGACTCTCAGTGAAAAAAAAAATTTGCCTCTTTAAAATTGTTGGGCTTAGTTCTTTTTTCTGATCCTGGGCAACTGAGTACATATAACTTTTCTCCCTTTTATTCCCTGTGTCACATTTCTAAATCATGTTTCTTAAATATTCATTTTACTTTCCACTATACTGCCCAACTGTTCATTCTAACCTCACAGGTTACAAACATCAAGTACTACCTTTAGTTTGCCTCCCCTTATTTATCATATTTTGACATATGGTGACAGAAGGCCTGTACTTGACAAAGGCCTTAAGCTTAACATAGAACCCCTCTCAATATATCCTGCATTTTCCCTGTGATATTTATAGTAGACAAGCTTTGACATATCCTAAAGAGTATCCAAACTAAGTTTCTTCCAAAAATATCAATTATTAATGATTCCTTTATCATAGTTCCTATGTCATACTATAATATTGCTTAAGTATTCCTATTACTTTCAACTCTAATATATTGTACCTATACAGCTTTAGCATATGAAGTCCTATATTGAGTTTGCTACTCTATTTCCCTATTCTGGCACGTGCAGTCCTTAGGACATAGTGCACCTCTATTATCCAATGTATTTACAACCGAGCATCTAATCTATTCCTGAAGAGAGGTATGGAATAAGGTATGTATATTCATGAAACAATTGAATACCAATAGTTGAAAATATGGGAACAATATAGATCATCATTAGATATTTTTGAATTCCTGGGCTAGGGTTAGGGTTAGGGTTAGGGTTAGGGTTAGGGTTAGGGTTAGGGTTAGGGTTAGGGTTAGGGTTAGGGTTAGGGTTAGGGTTAGGGTTAGGGTTAGGGTTAGGGTTAGGGTTAGGGTTAGGGTTAGGGTTAGGGTTAGGGTTAGGGTTAGGGTTAGGGTTAGGGTTAGGGTTAGGGTTAGGGTTAGGGTTAGGGTTAGGGTTAGGGTTAGGGTTAGAGTTAGGCTACGTGCGCATAAAAAGTTACGCGTGGTTAGGGTCAATTCTTTTTTTCTGAGCACTTATGATCGTTGTGATGAGATTAAGCTTCGTAACTCCCTTAACTAGCGTAAGTTACTGAGTTATGATTTTCGCAATATTTTCAAGTTTGATTTTTTTTCATATTTTTTTCAATTTTTATTTTTTTTTCTAAAGACACCTAAAATGCCTCAAAATAGACTCTTAGTGAAAAAAAAAATTTGCCTCTTTAAAATTGTTGGGCTTAGTTCTTTTTTCTGATCCTGGGCAACTGAGTACATATAACTTTTCTCCCTTTTATTCCCTGTGTCACATTTCTAAATCATGTTTCTTAAATATTCATTTTACTTTCCACTATACTGCCCAACTGTTCATTCTAACCTCACAGGTTACAAACATCAAGTACTACCTTTAGTTTGCCTCCCCTTATTTATCATATTTTGACATATGGTGACAGAAGGCCTGTACTTGACAAAGGCCTTAAGCTTAACATAGAACCCCTCTCAATATATCCTGCATTTCCCCTGTGATATTTATAGTAGACAAGCTTTGACATATCCTAAAGAGTATCCAAACTAAGTTTCTTCCAAAAATATCAATTATTAATGATTCCTTTATCATAGTTCCTATGTCATACTATAATATTGCTTAAGTATTCCTATTACTTTCAACTCTAATATATTGTACCTATACAGCTTTAGCATATGAAGTCCTATATTGAGTTTGCTACTCTATTTCCCTATTCTGGCACGTGCAGTCCTTAGGACATAGTGCACCTCTATTATCCAATGTATTTACAACCGAGCATCTAATCTATTCCTGAAGAGAGGTATGGAATAAGGTATGTATATTCATGAAACAATTGAATACCAATAGTTGAAAATATGGGAACAATATAGATCATCATTAGATATTTTTGAATTCCTGGGCTAGGGTTAGGGTTAGGGTTAGGGTTAGGGTTAGGGTTAGGGTTAGGGTTAGGGTTAGGGTTAGGGTTATGGTTAGAGTTAGGCTACGTGCGCATAAAAAGTTACGCGTGGTTAGGGTCAATTCTTTTTTTCTGAGCACTTATGATCGTTGTGATGAGATTAAGCTTCGTAACTCCCTTAACTAGCGTAAGTTACTGAGTTATGATTTTCGCAATATTTTCAAGTTTGATTTTTTTTCATATTTTTTTCAATTTTTATTTTTTTTCTAAAGACACCTAAAATGCCTCAAAATAGACTCTCAGTGAAAAAAAAAATTTGCCTCTTTAAAATTGTTGGGCTTAGTTCTTTTTTCTGATCCTGGGCAACTGAGTACATATAACTTTTCTCCCTTTTATTCCCTGTGTCACATTTCTAAATCATGTTTCTTAAATATTCATTTTACTTTCCACTATACTGCCCAACTGTTCATTCTAACCTCACAGGTTACAAACATCAAGTACTACCTTTAGTTTGCCTCCCCTTATTTATCATATTTTGACATATGGTGACAGAAGGCCTGTACTTGACAAAGGCCTTAAGCTTAACATAGAACCCCTCTCAATATATCCTGCATTTTCCCTGTGATATTTATAGTAGACAAGCTTTGACATATCCTAAAGAGTATCCAAACTAAGTTTCTTCCAAAAATATCAATTATTAATGATTCCTTTATCATAGTTCCTATGTCATACTATAATATTGCTTAAGTATTCCTATTACTTTCAACTCTAATATATTGTACCTATACAGCTTTAGCATATGAAGTCCTATATTGAGTTTGCTACTCTATTTCCCTATTCTGGCACGTGCAGTCCTTAGGACATAGTGCACCTCTATTATCCAATGTATTTACAACCGAGCATCTAATCTATTCCTGAAGAGAGGTATGGAATAAGGTATGTATATTCATGAAACAATTGAATACCAATAGTTGAAAATATGGGAACAATATAGATCATCATTAGATATTTTTGAATTCCTGGGCTAGGGTTAGGGTTAGGGTTAGGGTTAGGGTTAGGGTTAGGGTTAGGGTTAGGGTTAGGGTTAGGGTTAGGGTTAGGGTTAGGGTTAGGGTTAGGGTTAGGGTTAGGGTTAGGGTTAGGGTTAGGGTTAGGGTTAGGGTTAGGGTTAGGGTTAGGGTTAGGGTTAGGGTTAGGGTTAGGGTTAGGGTTAGGGTTAGGGTTAGGGTTAGGGTTAGAGTTAGGCTACGTGCGCATAAAAAGTTACGCGTGGTTAGGGTCAATTCTTTTTTTCTGAGCACTTATGATCGTTGTGATGAGATTAAGCTTCGTAACTCCCTTAACTAGCGTAAGTTACTGAGTTATGATTTTTAGGGTTAGGGTTAGGGTTAGGGTTAGGGTTAGGGTTAGGGTTAGGGTTAGGGTTAGGGTTAGGGTTAGGGTTAGGGTTAGGGTTAGGGTTAGGGTTAGGGTTAGGGTTAGGGTTAGGGTTAGGGTTAGGGTTAGGGTTAGGGTTAGGGTTAGGGTTAGGGTTAGGGTTAGGGTTAGGGTTAGGGTTAGGGTTAGGGTTAGGGTTAGGGTTAGGGTTAGGGTTAGGGTTAGGGTTAGGGTTAGGGTTAGGGTTAGGGTTAGGGTTAGGGTTAGGGTTAGGGTTAGGGTTAGGGTTAGGGTTAGGGTTAGGGTTAGGGTTAGGGTTAGGGTTAGGGTTAGGGTTAGGGTTAGGGTTAGGGTTAGGGTTAGGGTTAGGGTTAGGGTTAGGGTTAGGGTTAGGGTTAGGGTTAGGGTTAGGGTTAGGGTTAGGGTTAGGGTTAGGGTTAGGGTTAGGGTTAGGGTTAGGGTTAGGGTTAGGGTTAGGGTTAGGGTTAGGGTTAGGGTTAGGGTTAGGGTTAGGGTTAGGGTTAGGGTTAGGGTTAGGGTTAGGGTTAGGGTTAGGGTTAGGGTTAGGGTTAGGGTTAGGGTTAGGGTTAGGGTTAGGGTTAGGGTTAGGGTTAGGGTTAGGGTTAGGGTTAGGGTTAGGGTTAGGGTTAGGGTTAGGGTTAGGGTTAGGGTTAGGGTTAGGGTTAGGGTTAGGGTTAGGGTTAGGGTTAGGGTTAGGGTTAGGGTTAGGGTTAGGGTTAGGGTTAGGGTTAGGGTTAGGGTTAGGGTTAGGGTTAGGGTTAGGGTTAGGGTTAGGGTTAGGGTTAGGGTTAGGGTTAGGGTTAGGGTTAGGGTTAGGGTTAGGGTTAGGGTTAGGGTTAGGGTTAGGGTTAGGGTTAGGGTTAGGGTTAGGGTTAGGGTTAGGGTTAGGGTTAGGGTTAGGGTTAGGGTTAGGGTTAGGGTTAGGGTTAGGGTTAGGGTTAGGGTTAGGGTTAGGGTTAGGGTTAGGGTTAGGGTTAGGGTTAGGGTTAGGGTTAGGGTTAGGGTTAGGGTTAGGGTTAGGGTTAGGGTTAGGGTTAGGGTTAGGGTTAGGGTTAGGGTTAGGGTTAGGGTTAGGGTTAGGGTTAGGGTTAGGGTTAGGGTTAGGGTTAGGGTTAGGGTTAGGGTTAGGGTTAGGGTTAGGGTTAGGGTTAGGGTTAGGGTTAGGGTTAGGGTTAGGGTTAGGGTTAGGGTTAGGGTTAGGGTTAGGGTTAGGGTTAGGGTTAGGGTTAGGGTTAGGGTTAGGGTTAGGGTTAGGGTTAGGGTTAGGGTTAGGGTTAGGGTTAGGGTTAGGGTTAGGGTTAGGGTTAGGGTTAGGGTTAGGGTTAGGGTTAGGGTTAGGGTTAGGGTTAGGGTTAGGGTTAGGGTTAGGGTTAGGGTTAGGGTTAGGGTTAGGGTTAGGGTTAGGGTTAGGGTTAGGGTTAGGGTTAGGGTTAGGGTTAGGGTTAGGGTTAGGGTTAGGGTTAGGGTTAGGGTTAGGGTTAGGGTTAGGGTTAGGGTTAGGGTTAGGGTTAGGGTTAGGGTTAGGGTTAGGGTTAGGGTTAGGGTTAGGGTTAGGGTTAGGGTTAGGGTTAGGGTTAGGGTTAGGGTTAGGGTTAGGGTTAGGGTTAGGGTTAGGGTTAGGGTTAGGGTTAGGGTTAGGGTTAGGGTTAGGGTTAGGGTTAGGGTTAGGGTTAGGGTTAGGGTTAGGGTTAGGGTTAGGGTTAGGGTTAGGGTTAGGGTTAGGGTTAGGGTTAGGGTTAGGGTTAGGGTTAGGGTTAGGGTTAGGGTTAGGGTTAGGGTTAGGGTTAGGGTTAGGGTTAGGGTTAGGGTTAGGGTTAGGGTTAGGGTTAGGGTTAGGGTTAGGGTTAGGGTTAGGGTTAGGGTTAGGGTTAGGGTTAGGGTTAGGGTTAGGGTTAGGGTTAGGGTTAGGGTTAGGGTTAGGGTTAGGGTTAGGGTTAGGGTTAGGGTTAGGGTTAGGGTTAGGGTTAGGGTTAGGGTTAGGGTTAGGGTTAGGGTTAGGGTTAGGGTTAGGGTTAGGGTTAGGGTTAGGGTTAGGGTTAGGGTTAGGGTTAGGGTTAGGGTTAGGGTTAGGGTTAGGGTTAGGGTTAGGGTTAGGGTTAGGGTTAGGGTTAGGGTTAGGGTTAGGGTTAGGGTTAGGGTTAGGGTTAGGGTTAGGGTTAGGGTTAGGGTTAGGGTTAGGGTTAGGGTTAGGGTTAGGGTTAGGGTTAGGGTTAGGGTTAGGGTTAGGGTTAGGGTTAGGGTTAGGGTTAGGGTTAGGGTTAGGGTTAGGGTTAGGGTTAGGGTTAGGGTTAGGGTTAGGGTTAGGGTTAGGGTTAGGGTTAGGGTTAGGGTTAGGGGTTAGGGTTAGGGTTAGGGTTAGGGTTAGGGTTAGGGTTAGGGTTAGGGTTAGGGTTAGGGTTAGGGTTAGGGTTAGGGTTAGGGTTAGGGTTAGGGTTAGGGTTAGGGTTAGGGTTAGGGTTAGGGTTAGGGTTAGGGTTAGGGTTAGGGTTAGGGTTAGGGTTAGGGTTAGGGTTAGGGTTAGGGTTAGGGTTAGGGTTAGGGTTAGGGTTAGGGTTAGGGTTAGGGTTAGGGTTAGGGTTAGGGTTAGGGTTAGGGTTAGGGTTAGGGTTAGGGTTAGGGTTAGGGTTAGGGTTAGGGTTAGGGTTAGGGTTAGGGTTAGGGTTAGGGTTAGGGTTAGGGTTAGGGTTAGGGTTAGGGTTAGGGTTAGGGTTAGGGTTAGGGTTAGGGTTAGGGTTAGGGTTAGGGTTAGGGTTAGGGTTAGGGTTAGGGTTAGGGTTAGGGTTAGGGTTAGGGTTAGGGTTAGGGTTAGGGTTAGGGTTAGGGTTAGGGTTAGGGTTAGGGTTAGGGTTAGGGTTAGGGTTAGGGTTAGGGTTAGGGTTAGGGTTAGGGTTAGGGTTAGGGTTAGGGTTAGGGTTAGGGTTAGGGTTAGGGTTAGGGTTAGGGTTAGGGTTAGGGTTAGGGTTAGGGTTAGGGTTAGGGTTAGGGTTAGGGTTAGGGTTAGGGTTAGGGTTAGGGTTAGGGTTAGGGTTAGGGTTAGGGTTAGGGTTAGGGTTAGGGTTAGGGTTAGGGTTAGGGTTAGGGTTAGGGTTAGGGTTAGGGTTAGGGTTAGGGTTAGGGTTAGGGTTAGGGTTAGGGTTAGGGTTAGGGTTAGGGTTAGGGTTAGGGTTAGGGTTAGGGTTAGGGTTAGGGTTAGGGTTAGGGTTAGGGTTAGGGTTAGGGTTAGGGTTAGGGTTAGGGTTAGGGTTAGGGTTAGGGTTAGGGTTAGGGTTAGGGTTAGGGTTAGGGTTAGGGTTAGGGTTAGGGTTAGGGTTAGGGTTAGGGTTAGGGTTAGGGTTAGGGTTAGGGTTAGGGTTAGGGTTAGGGTTAGGGTTAGGGTTAGGGTTAGGGTTAGGGTTAGGGTTAGGGTTAGGGTTAGGGTTAGGGTTAGGGTTAGGGTTAGGGTTAGGGTTAGGGTTAGGGTTAGGGTTAGGGTTAGGGTTAGGGTTAGGGTTAGGGTTAGGGTTAGGGTTAGGGTTAGGGTTAGGGTTAGGGTTAGGGTTAGGGTTAGGGTTAGGGTTAGGGTTAGGGTTAGGGTTAGGGTTAGGGTTAGGGTTAGGGTTAGGGTTAGGGTTAGGGTTAGGGTTAGGGTTAGGGTTAGGGTTAGGGTTAGGGTTAGGGTTAGGTTAGGGTTAGGGTTAGCGCGTTAGG